>JAODAL010021851.1:0-66077 GCA_025379985.1 Phyllomedusa bahiana
TTCCCGTACCCCCCTTGTAAAATTTAGGGTTTTTTTTTAACAGTATTTTGTCATAAAGTTTTTTAGTACTTTAATTCTAGAAAACACTTTTTTTAAAATGGGTGGAATCCCCATGTCTTTGTTTCTCTTTTTTTCATTGTATTAAAGGGGTTGTCTCAATACGGGATTGATTGCTATTTTAAAAGTCTTGCAAAACAAGTCATTTTGCAATATGTGTCCATTAACAGTGTCCTACTTATTCCTGTTTTGACAGCACTTCACCCTTGGCCACTTTGACAATTGTGAAGAAAATGTCGTTGAAAACAACATTTTTAGAATTGGACTGTAGTATACTGCATGTCACAGCAAATGCCCCAAAATTCAAGCATGACCCTTGACCCACTTTGGTCAATTGTGAAGAACAAATGTCTGTTAGAAACACATTTTTTTATAATAGGACCTGTAGTATTGCTGCATTTCAAAGCAGCATGCCCCAAAAAAATTTATAAAAATGACTTCTCAGCCACTGTTTAAAAATGTGAGGGAAAAATTGCCACTTAGAAGCCACATTTCTGTTCAAAGGACCTTGTTATTGCTGTATCTCACAGTTTACATGACCCCAAAAAAATTATAAATATGACTTCTCAGCCATTTATTAAAAATTGTGAGGGAAATGCCACTTAAAAGCCACATTTCTGTTCCAAAGGACCAAAATTTTATAGCTGTATCTCACGCAACATGACCCAAAAAATTATAAATATGACTTCTCAGCCACTATTAAAAATTGTGAGGGAGAAATTCCACTTAGAAGTCACATTTCTGTTCCAAATGACCATTATTATTGCTGTATCTGACAGCAACATGACCTCAAAACCATTGACAATTGCGAAAACTTCTTAAGATAAAGTGAGTAAATGGTGGTTGTCATAAAACCCTTTTGTGTCTTTCAGTCTCCTCACAGCAAACCAGCAAAATGACGTTGGGAAAAGAGAATAAAAATTGCAGTAGAAATGATCATTTTAAAAAAAAGTTTTCAAGAGGACCCTTTCTGTTTGAAAAAGGAATGTTTAAGTAGACTGGCAATAATCGGTGACCTCGGCAAAAGGGGCCACAACATCATCAGAGATCCATGCCTGATTCATCTTGATGAAAGTCAAAAGATCCACATTATCTGTGGAAAGCCGGATGCGTTTGTCTGTAATGACTCATCCAGCTGTGCTGAAGGTCCGCTCAGATTGACGCTGGCTGCTGGGCAGGACAACACCTCCCATGGCGTGACGAGCCAGCTGGGGGCCCTTCGTCCTTTTGGATACCCAGAAGTTATTGGGTCGGAACACATGCAAAAACATCGGTGTTGAGAGCAGATAGTCGTGCACCATGATCTTAAGTGATCTCTGTGTGTTGGATGTGTGCCCTGCATTGCATGCGTTGGTGAGGTGGTAAACAAAGATTGCATAGGACACCCATCTAGGCCTTCTGCCACCTTGCCTGCTGCGCCCGCTCAACGCCTACTTGGGCACTGCTACTGCTGTCACGTCCGCTGATGTTTTTTTCCCACCCCACACCGTGACATTTGGGAACGTGAAGCAGACGCACCAGATTGGTCCTTCCAGTTGATCAATCAGCCAGGTCTCCCATTTCCTGCATTTAACTCTCTATTTGGGTGGGTGGGAAGGAAAGTGCATGATTTTTTGTTTTGTACCGGGTATCCAGGAGGTGGCCACCCAGTAACTGTTGCTTATTTTGATGGCCTTAAATGCGAGGATCAATGTTGGAGGAAATGGGAGCATCCAAACACTCATGTGAGAGATGGATCCTTGATTTCCCCAAGCCTCTGGGTTTGAGGGGCACTAGCAAACTGAATCTTCCTCTCTCCTCCTCCGCCTCAAATTCGGAGAGAGCCAACCTCTTTCCAATGCAGGGACGTCGTTAAACATCGGAGACCCCTAGGAATACCTCCACCTCCTCCTCCTCCGCTGTCCTCCGGCACAGCTCAACACAGCCCTGACTGCCTGAGATGATGCCAGCCCTGAGAGTGCTTGATTCGCCACCTTTGCACAAAGCTCTGACCCCGAACCACTGCCTAATGGAAGAACGATGAAATTGAGGAAACTGTCGGGCCTTGGGATTTGATGGAGAGAAAGGCTCCGTGTCCCGCATCTGTGTCCGTCTCCTTCCTCCTCCGTCGAGCTGGCCGGAGCCTGTGTTCAGATGTGTCCAACGATCGTTCCAGAACTAAGATCAACACAATGCTCATGCTGACAAGGCATTGTCCGCACTGACCCATTTTGGTGCTTCTTCAAAACTGGCAAGGATGGTGGGCAGAGCCTCTTTCACCTGCCTCCCACTCTCGGTGGGTGTCAACACCACCCCGAGGTCCGTACCGCTGCTTGTCAGGCATGTGTCCCACTTCGTTACTGCGTAATGCATTGCGCGTGCTGCCACAATCCGCTGGACATGTGGAGGGTGAATTCCAAGCTGTTGTCCACGTCAACAATGAGAACGTTGACGGGGGAGGCCGAGCTGACGCTGCAACTAAGGTCCCATGCGGGATCGAAGCCAGGGTAGCGAACGGCGGTATTGCGAACTCAGACCTCCGAGCCTTCTTCAGCAGGCAGTCCAGACCCAGGTAGCTCTTTAGAAATTTCCTTGGACGACAAAGGTTCATGACATTTGCCAGGCAAGGGATGTTGCTAACCATTCCAATACCGATCTTAAGGGCGGCCAGCAGATTTCGCGACCTTATATTCGCACACCACCTTGCCTGTCAACAAGGTTCTGTCGTCACCCAGTCCAGCGCTCGGTCGCGTTTGCTTTAGGAGCCGTCCACCGAGCTCCTGACACTGGTGTAGACGGTCTCCAAGGCAGATTTAATTTCAACACGGCCCTTGTGTCTCTGGCACATGATGCACCAATGACTTGGGGGAAAGAGGTCCCTGGCCCACCATCCCCTGCAGAGTTTTTGAAGAGCGTTGCGCAGAGCCTGACGAGCCAGCCGTCCCCCCCCCCAGAGACTCCCACCCCAGCTCACCCAGTGAGCTTGTCACCGAGTATAAGCGGCCTTGGCCGGCTTAACTTAGTCCATGTGTTCGGTGGTGAAATGGACCTTTACCGAGACACAGATGCAGACAACGCGCTCTTGAAAATTTTAGATGACACGTGTGCCTGGCCAGGCAGTGACGGCTTTTCTGGCAAAAGAAATGTTCTGCTTGGCATCTGGTTATTGGGCAAGCGAGGGCCAAAGACGGTGGCGGAACCCATATCTGTGTCCCACCAGAACGGAAAAGGCATACATTTTCCAAAGGCCAAAAGCCTGGCAATGTCCCCCGAACATTCAGGCTTTTTGGCTTTGGATGGTTTGGGTTAAAGTGTTTGCTTTCTGCTCCCAAACCTGAAGACAGAAGGCTGGCTTCTAGCTGGGCCGCTGTACGGCGGCAGGTCATCAAACTGGCGAAGGAGAAGGGGTAGGAATGGGTCTCTGTGTGGTGCCGGTGGTACTCGAGCGACGGTGGAGGCTGAAGCGAAGGGCTTGGATCCCCTGATCATTGGACTCTGAAGACATGGGCAGCTGAGGAACGCTGGTGTGGGGAGAGGAGAGGCGGAGACAGAGGGTGTGACAGTGGTTTGGAGCCTGGCGCGGTCTGGCCCTTTTTTGGCCAAGTTGTTTTCCCCTCCTTTTCAACTCAATCGCATTCGCTGCATGTGACTGACAGTTGTTGGTGGTTCAACCACTTAAGGTTCATGCCTCTACTTATGCTTTACCGGCAAAGGCGGCATCTATGAAATCGCTGGGTGAATCAAAGGCTTGCTCAAAGAAGCCCGGCTTGAGAGGTCCTGGACCTTTTTGACGGCGATAAGCGAGGAGCGGTGTTTGCGCTTGACCTGTGGCTGGCGGAATCATATCAGCGGACTTCGCGACCCGCCCTCCTCCCTTTTTGTGGCGGGACCCGTATTGACACTACCCCATCATCTTCCACCTCGTCCACTGATGAAGCGCTTCGCAAGCAAATTCTGCGGAAATACCAGATGGATCCGCATGTGTCGTCATACATCCATCATCATCAACACAGGTGACTTGGTCGTCCCCTGACTTTTCTGCATCAGAAGCTGCGGCTACAAGCAAGGGGCCACTGCAAGGCGTTGCCGACCTGCCCGGATTATTGCAGATTAGACCGGCTTCCTTCACCTTCCTACTGATGGCATCAGTAACTGGGCCGTCAAGCAACTAAATCATACCTCTTGATCTTTTAAACATGCTTCCTGACCCCAACCCGCATTTTGTCATCAACGAGGTCTTCAGACAATGGATTATCCCCAGTGGTGGGTACAACGATTTACATTTTGGCTGCTTCATGTTGATGATGCTATGATGCTGCAGACGACATTTGGTGGCCGTGACTCTGCGAGGACTAGGAGTAAGCTGCTAGATGCAGTTGCATATAACCACTGAAGGACGCGATTTGGCGACGATGTTTTCTTTACTTAGATTCACAGGGCCCTGAACCCCGATGACAGGCCTTGAAACGTCCCTGCAACTGACGATCCCGGCCATGCGTGTTTGTCCGCCAGCACTGAAGGAGCACCTTCTATCGTAACCTCTACCTCCATGTGCTACCCCCCCTTTTGCTCGCTTACCACCTGCATTTCGCTCCATGTTCAAAATATAAAAATTTGAGAAGGTATGGAATAGTTTTGGAAAGTCTCTTATTAAAAGACGGCAAATCACAGCTATTCTCAAATCCCCTCTAATCAAAACAAAAATGCTGGATTCAAATTTAACTGCAAGGTGTCTATCAACAAATCTGGACTGGCAAAAGTCCCAAAAAACACGTATCTGTTATGTTTTTGGTATAATAAACGGGAAATTATTTTTAAACCTTTCAATCACCGGGTGGTGAATATAAATTGCTTTTTTTTAAAGTTTTACGTAATGCTGCGTCAAATGAACATGCTGGGGGGGCACAAAAGAAAAAAACCCCTAACTTTTTATTTTTTTTGATATAAAAAAACAAATTTTTTGCCCCTTGTAAAATTCACCCTGGGGTGAAAAAGGGAATTCTTTTTTTAAGTTTTCCCGTAATGTTTGCGTCAAAAACCCAGTCCTGGTGTGAAAAAATTTAAAAAAAACACTTAACGTTATGTTTTGATAAAAATTAAACGGTATTTTTGCACCTTTAAATTTCACCTGTGGTGAATATAAAATTTGGGCCTTGTTTTAAAAATTAAACGAAAGTTTCCTGCGTAAAAGGAACACTGCGGGGTTGCGCAAAAGCCCAAAAAAACACGAAAACTGTTAGGGTTTTGATAAAAATAAACGTTATTTTTTGCACCTTTCAATTCCCCGGTGGTGAATATAGAATTGCTTTTTAAAAAAAATTTACTTAGTCTGCTTAAAATTAAAAATCGGGTTCCAAAAGAAAAAAAAACACGTAATTTAAATTTTTTTAAATAAAAAACGGAAATTTTTTTGAAACCTTTTAAATTTCCCACCTGTGGTGAATATAAAAATTCCCGGGTTTTTAAAAAATTTAAAACGAAATTTCTTTTCCCAAAATAACAGTGCTGGGTGGGGAAAAAAGTCAAAAAAAAACGTAACTTTTTATTTTTCCCGTACGATACAGGGTTATTTTTGGCAGCAAACAACCTGGGGCTGACTAAAAAGTTTTGCTGGTTTGAATTTAAGTGAAAGGTGGAATTTTCAACATCCGGGTTTTAATTTTGGGTAAAATTGAAAAACCCATCTGAAATGATACTGTTTAATAAAATTGGATTTTTGGGCAGCTAACAAAGAGCCCCTGCGTTACTTAGAAATAAAGTTTATCCAATATAAGTTCCAGGCTGCCCAATATCCAAAATATTTCAAACCCAAACTTTTAAAATAATAAAGATTTTCCCCACTACAATGTCTACAAAAAAGTCTTGGTGAATTTTATCCAGTTTCTTTAAGATAGGGGCTTGCCCTGTGTTCGCCTGGGGGGGCCCCCCCCCCCCCGCTCCCCACGCCTTTTAATTTACAAACGGTAGATGGCTGCTTTAAAATTCTCTAGCTAACTACATAAAATGTTCAAAACTCTAATCTAACTAAATTTTGGGAAAGGGTCACAGCTAATAGTAGAGGGGTTTTTTCTGTGCAAATAGACTAATTTCGGGGGGGGCCCGTTTGGCCAAAATCAGAGCCGGTCCTATCCCCATGAGACGCTGAGAGAAAACAGGCTGAAAAAAGGAAAAGCTGTTCTATGTAAAAAAGAGGTCATGTGATTTTTTTCCCGCCAAACGCAAACCCTACACATCCCCCGTCATGACGTCCCCACACAAATTTTCCCCTGCTCCCATTCTGTAATCTCATTGCTGGCCCCCAAAATTAAAAAGGAACGCCCAAAAAGGCGCAATCTTTAAAAGATGAAACCAATTTTAACCTTTAAATTTTCGCATGATCTGGAAATTTCGATCACCAAAAAAACCTTGCCGATTTCAACCTTTTTTCGATAAAAAACCTCAACACTAAAAAAAACCCCAAAAAAGATCGAATAGAGGCATAAAAATATTTTTTAAAAAAATGTTCCTATGAAAAAAACTTACCCACCCCTGTCCCCAGTTTGTAACTCTAGATTATATTGAACCCGTTTTATACACTATCCCAAAGTATTTTCTACCTTTTGATTCCCAAAATTTTATCTTTCCATTTGCATAATGCAAATTTTATGAAGGGAAAATAATTTTTGAAGTATATACTGTACACTATTTCTCCAAAGCCAATTTGGGCTGATTTCCCCCTTTGCAGTTCCAGGATAACTCCTTTTTTACCCTCATTTTCAATGGTGACTCCATCATTTTTCTCGATCACCAACATTTTCCACCACCTATCCAGCATGGCTTCCTTCTCCTCAGTCCATATTTTCCACACTTTTTGGCAAAAACCTCACTGCTTCCCCCCCTCCCCTAAGAGGAGGAATTAAAGTATGAAAGCACCTCCCCTTGAAACAAAATAAGCGGCATCACCGCTAAAAAACCCCCAAAACGTAAAATACCAGTGCACAATCACCCAAAAACACCCTCAAGTTTTCAAAACTCCACTTGTACCATTTGGGAAAAAAATACATTTTGATTTTTTGGACAGGGCGATGCCGCTTTTTTTAAAGGTTTCTTGGATTGCATTGGCCCTGGACTGGCCATTTGCTTTTTGATCTTTTGTTTTAAAAATAACCATACATGGCTTTTTTTTTTGTGAGCACTCATTTTTCAAATTAAAGCCATCACCCTTCCTTACCAGCAAGTCCTCTACTTTTGTGCTACATTACTTTTAAAATTGGAATTTTCATCAGAAAAAACTTGTTTAATTCAGTTTTTTGTTAAACACATTCAAGACTTTTGGTTATTTTTTTTTTTTTCTTTTTTTTCATATCACTTCAATTTTTTTAAGAAATCCTGCAGTTTTCCAATATGGCCAACAGGCCTAATTTTGTCGACATTTTCCTTTTCTGTAAGAAAAGTTTCAGCAGTTTTCCTCTTATCGCACAGGTAGGATTAAACTGAAAGGTAACACCAATCAGGCTGTCCCCCGGGTTTACGAACGGGTAGGACTGTTTTTTTTTACTTAATTAAATTTTGTACGCAATCAGAACAGGTATATTTTTTAAGGGGTTGTCTCACTACATTGATTCGTTGGGTTTTTTCTTGGTTTCACTTTAAATTCGGGGGGCGTATTTCGGCTTCCCCGGCTGCGTAAAAGCCGGTCTGTAGTTTAGCAACCATGCTGGCAGCCTATCAGAGAGACAACAGGTCTGTAGCTAAGCACCTGAGGAGCTGATGTAGCACTAAAAGATGGGATATCTAAAAAGTTGGACATTTTTTAATAGAAAAATTATTGAAAGTGACTTGTTTTTGCAAGTTTTTTAACATAAAAAGAACCCTTTGTAGTGAGACAACCCCTTTAATCTAACTCCAGCACAAAAGTTTTTTTTTTTATTTTTGGAAAAGTGCAGGGAAGGTTTTTTACATTTGTTTTTGCTGTCGTGCCCCTTTTTAAAAGATTTTACCCAGTGCATGGGGGCATGCGGGAACTTGTATTCCCATAGCTGCTGTCGCGTGAAAACTGGAACAAAGGCCAGCAGCCGCAAAATCTTCGTTTGTCCCCAGGGACAGATGAAAGTGGGACAGGGGAAGTCAGGGAATCCCTTATTAACCAGGATCCAACATTCCCCCAGGAAGGCTACATCTCCCCTCTTATCATAGCAACTTTTTCCCTATGCACAGATCATGCCTAAAAAAAACCTCCTAAAAAGTCTATGTTTCTCCTCCAGGCTCCAAGAAGCTGCTGTAAAGCTCTCTTTAAAGGGGTTTTCCCCACATCAAAAGAATGACGTGGGTCCCCAAAAGGGGTATTTAACACTTTTCAAATATGGGGCTTAAAAAAGTGAATCATGTGAGGTACAGCCTGACTTTCATGCCCTTTTATTTCCCGACAGTTTACGTTTTGATAAGACCAGGAGCTATCTGGCAACTGCGTTTTGCCTTCTTATTGACAGCAAGAATATGAATGAGCTTTGAAGGGGCTGGGAAAAAAAATTTTGTGTCTTTTCATAGAGAAACCACTGGTTGTAATCAATTTTCTAGTAAAAAATGAGAAAGGGTCCCTGCTCTCTGAGAGCCCCTTTCCCTCTCCCCCCCGACCAGAATGAAAGAATGTGCCCGCTGGCTTTTCTTCTCTTGAGCAAAAGAGGGGAAAAAAAAGCAATAGCTTGTGCACAATACATTCCCCTTGTGGATTAGCCAAACAAAGTTTTTCCAATACAGAGACGATATCAGGTACACAACGCCCATTTTTTTCAAGCCTCAAGAGGGGAGTATAAGCCTGTTAGCCTTTAAATGTTAGACGCAGCTCAGGCAGGATGACTATTCCCATAATCATATACAGACAATAGAATTTAAAAAAATCTACAATTAGAAGATAAAAAATGCTAAGTACAGAATATGTATGAATTTCTTTTTTAAACAGTAAAAAAAAACAAAAAAAACACACAGATTTCCATTAATTTAATGTCTCAAGCAAGTAAAGCATAAAAGCTTTACAAAGGAGGAGGAGAACATAAAAAACTGTTCAAAAAGTTGTCCCAGTCAAAATGAGGGGTCTGCTTTTTTCAAGTAAGCTATACTGAATAAATAATGAAACTGCAAATCCATATAGGAAAACCTCTTAAAGAGGTCCACTGTATCCTAAACACAAGCTTTGAGAGTGTACACATTTACAGTGATAAACCTTTGTCAAGTAAGTGGCAGTGGACACCTGACAAAGATCGATTACTTGACCATCATGTCGCTCAGCACTTCTTACTGCCTTTTAACTATAGTCATGAAAGTCAAGAGGAGCACAGAACACACCTATAATGCGAGACCACAAATCCTGAGGAATCGTAGAATAAAAGACGACTAATACACAGACTGGATTACAGGCATCTACAACACAAAGGAATTAAACAGTGGACCTGTTCTAGAAAGAATAACACACAACAGAAGCTATAACTAAACTAGAATGGTCATTTCCTTGTTGGGAAGGCTGTACCTGCTACCAGAATCATGTTGGTTAACATACTATAGTATGTCTTCTGCAGTGTACTCTGCCACTGATCACTTTGTTTGCTTACCTACGTGATTTAATAGTTTCCCTTTTTTCTATTCAATAAGCGCTTTTCCTTTTTGAGTGCCGTGGATATTTCTACAATATTGGCTTGACAACTTCTGTCTTAGTAAGTATATAATCCCTTACAAGCTCCTCAAACATATTTCCAAGAAAACTTATCTTACCTTTATTGAAAATGATCAGCACATTTGCCATGTATCTATTACTACCACTATGCAATTCAGAATAAGATCTCTAAATATTACCAACAAAAAGTACAGAAATAACTGAAGTAAGAACTCTTGGGTCTAAGCAATCTGGTCCAGGAACTGTGTTCACATTTACTTTGTTTACCTCAGCCAATTAAAGGGGTTGTCTCACTACAAGGATTGTGTTTTATGTTAAATATGTTACAAAAACAAATCAATTTGCAATATGTGTCCATTAACAGCATCCTGCCTATTCCTAGATATGCCCTCTTGTATGTGCTGCATCAGCTCCTCAGGTCGCTATAGCTACAGACCTGATCGATATCTCCAGATAGGCTGCCATTGCTGGTTGCTATAGCTACAGACCTGGTGTCCTTAGCAGCTCATCACTGCAGGCCAGTATAAACCAGTAAACATGTCTCTGAATTAAAAAACGAAACTGAGAAAACAGGACTGAGGGAAGATGAATCGATGTAGTGAGACAACACTTAAGCATCTTAATTCATGTATTACCAGTACTAGCCCTTACATTGGCTAATCTCTTGTGTATATAGAGCTAAATAAACTGTTTAATAACCCTGCCATACTTGGACATGTTTTTAGAATATATACTACAGTACATTCCTGTATAGCATGTATACAGTACATATGAGGTTTGTTTTTATTTCTTTGGAAAGCTGCCTTTGACTTGAGCAACTGTTATTCATGTTTCCAAGTCTAAGTAGTCTTCCCAAGACTAAAACTCCTCCTTCAGCAAGAGCCCTATTTAATTAATGAATCAGAAAGACAGAGTCCCCTAATAACCTTCATTTTCAAGCCTTTGATAATAGGCTTTATTTTGGTACAAACTAGTAGTCCATATACAGCAGTATAACTATACTGAAGTGTGTGCTAGGATATAAAAGTGCCTTCATGCAAATCATGTAGGAAACAAGTAAAAACAACATGAAGAGAAATCCAACCCAATCTTTATTGTACATGTTGCCGATTACAAAAAAAATACATAAAACACTCTTTTGCGTCAAAATTGTCCATTTTAGAGTCTTTACTTTGATCCAGTAGACAGCAGTGCAATAAGGCCAGAAGAAGCACTGATAGACAGGATGTAATTTCTGAACAAGACGTTAAGGAAAATAATCAAAACGGACAAATGTTGCTAGGTAAAAATAGGTAAAATAAAAAAAAATAAAAAACGGACGCAGAATTGGATGAGCATGTGACAGGCGCAATAGCCTGTCTATAAGGTTAATTAGTTAAAATAACTTCCATTTTTCTCTGTTTTTCCTTTCTTTTGGTACAAAGACGAAAATTTGTACACTTGCCTGTGGCTTTGTTGAATCACTTTTGTATACATGTACCACTATGCGATTTCTGTTAAAACTTGTAAGCTTGATATTGGAAGTACTTAATAAAAATATTTAAAAAAAAAAAAAAAAGTCAGTCACTACCAGGTACTTGGATAAAAAAAAACAAACAAGGCCAGCTCGTAGCTCACTAGTAGCGGGCATTAGAGAATGGGAGTATGGACACCGTTCTCCCCATTCATGTCTACAAGGGTGTCCAAGTAAAACAGAGCACATTAGCTTAGCTGTATTCGTAACTGCCTTAGAAATCAAAAGTAAGAACTACAAGCTGGCCTTAGATGTGAAAGTTACAAGATGGGACAACCCCTTTAAAAATACAGGGGCACATGTTTGAGAACTGTCTAGGTCTAAGACTTTCTTTGTTGCCCATAGAAAACAATCAGAGCTCCCCTTTAATTTCATATAGTGCTCTGAAAAAATGAAAGGGGCGCTCTGGTTAATATGGCCAACAAAAAGTCTTAGACCTAGACAGTTTTCATACCTGTCCCCCACAGTCTTCACATTACCCTTTCAGTTACCAAGTTAACTATATTCCATACGGACTAGTATGTACTAGGATTTTTAGACAAATAGTTATTATTCTTGTTTGGCTGTCCAATTGGTGTACGTTTTAAAAGACCCTCAGTACCCAATGCTGTGAATTAAAAAAAAAAAAAAATCTGGTTTTAAAAATTATAATTAATTGTACATTGTAAACTCCTAGACTATCTCTTTAGACTGGACAAGTAGGTACAGGCGAGTGACATCACCCAATGCACCTCTAAGGCCATGTTCACACGGCTTAAAATGGGCCGTATTTCGGTCCGTAATTACGCGCCGAAGTGCGCAAATTACGGCTGGAATACGTCCCAGTCATTACGGTAATCCACAGTTCTCATAGAGAACTATGGATTACGTCTCCTCTCCCTGCTCGGCGAATCCGCCGGGCGGGGAGATAATTGACATGTGAATTACCAGCGGCGTATACGCGCCGCTGGTAATGCAAGTCAATGGACCGGCGAAGTGCCGGCCCCCCGCTCCTGCCCCCGTCCACACGGCGTAATTACATCCCGCAGTTAAGCCGTGTGAACATAGCCTTAAAGGAATCAACATAGTCTGACTACTGCTTTCCACTATTGCCACTGCAGAACAATATCCATCAGGACCATGCTAGTTTGTAAAAGCTAATGGTACAAACTTACTGATGGAGGGATGTCAGGACTGACTAAATAGCTATTCAGACCTTACATATCTAAAGCGACTGTGTAAACTGGACCATAACACATACTGATTGTTTAGGTGCTCATACGCATATGTTAAATTCACCATGTAAGTCCACGGATAACTTGGGTTTTCTACAGTATGCACATAATAGCTGTAAGTTTATCAGCAAGGAATATCCAGAAGACAAAGGAAAGTTAGGAAAATCCAGCACCAAAGCGGGCTGCTAGGGCCTGAAATGTGTAAGCGTTTGTAGGACATTGTTTTTACTGTGCTACACTCGTTTTATATGGATTAAAATAAAGATTTTTGGATTTTACTGTTGGTGCCGGATTTTCCCAACTTTCCTTGCTCTTCTGTGTAAACTGGACCACTGCTTTAAAGGGATCCTGTCACAGAGATTATGCCCCCATTGTTGAGGGCATCACAAGCTAGTGTCAGACCTGCTGTTTCCAGTGTCGTGCCCCTTATTCTGTAAGATGCTCAAATATTATTCAAGAACAGGTATTGGCCTCGCCCACAAAAGGCTATTCCCACCCACCTGACAGTTATTCACATGTTTCTACCTACTCAAAGTAATAGGTTAATAAGTTGTGAGGTGGGCGAGGCATGAAAAACAGACTCTTTTCATGACTCTTTTCTGGCTGTAAACTGCAGATTTGAGCACTGAATACTCTAAGGCCATGTTCACACGGCTTAAAATGGGGCGTATTTCGGTCCGTAATTACGCGCCGAAGTGCGCCAATTACGGGCCGAAAACGTCCCATTCATTACGGTAATTCACAGTTCTCATAGAGAACTATGGATTACGTCTCCTCTCCCCGCCCGGCGTATCCGCCGGGCGGGGAGATAATTGACATGTGAATTACTAGCGGCGTATACGCGCCGCTGGCAATTCAAGTCAATGGGCCGGCGAAAGTGCCGGCCCCCCCGCTCACTCCCCCCTCTCCCCCCCACACGCTAATTGCGGGCGTAATACGTCCCGCAATTAAGCCGTGTGAACATAGCCTAAAACTACAGCATCTTACAGAGTAAGGGACACAGCGCTGGAAACAGCAGGTCTGACACTAGCTTGTGCTGTGCTCTTCAAGGGGGGGCATAACCTATGTGACAGGATCCCTTTAAGGCCCTGACACAACTCTGGAAGAAACTCTTAGGCCGGGTTCACACGACATACTGTGGCATGTACCTGCTATACGAATGCTGTTGAAAATAAGCGCTGGCCAGCACATACTTTGAACAGCGCTCAAGCGCGGCTCCCGTTCTGTTTCACTTTCCCTGGCGCATAAGCTATACGTACTTCGGGTGCTTTCCAGTGCAATAATGCCATATGAACTTACCTTTATGCTAAATTCACTGACAGGATCGTATATTTACTCACTGTCCCGGAACGGAACAACGAAAAGGTAACCAAGGCTAACAAACAACCATATTTCTAACATAACACAAAACATGATCAAACTGTATTTTCAGAATGAAAGGATACACTGTAGGGTTGAAGTTCTTCAGCAGAAAGAATGAGGCAACAATGACCAGAACCAGGAACAATGTGTTATTGTAGAAAATGGAGAAGGTAGTAGCTTCATAATCAGCAACTTCATTCTTCTTCCAAAGAATCCTAGAATAACAGAATGAATAAAAAAAATATTAATCAAAGTCTACACCGGATATCTGTTAACTGTATTCACTTCTTACAAACTTTTCTGGCGTTTAAACATAATTTGCATAATCTGCAGAATTCGAGACTAAATAAAAAGGTAGCATCTGGCTTCGCACACAGGTTCTGTCAAGTCAGTTTGTGCAGAACATAGGCTGATATTATTTAAGGTTTTTTTTTTTGGAGAATTAAACCTTCTGGCATGCTGAAGCAATGAATGTTATGGAGGATGAAAACAAGCAGTAAAGCCTGAAAAACACCAGAAGAACAACTTAGGTGAATATATTTAAATGTTACAGTCAAAATGTATGATCCGCTCACCCTACTCCCGGCACACATTGATAAGCAATTCCTCTCACAGATGACCAATGCGGTTTCTTCATAAAACCACTAATTTGATTTAATCTTTTAATAGGCTATTCCATCCTCATAAATGAGACTTATTACAGATGACCAGACAGCATAATATAGCGGCCACCTTCACCAACACGTTTCTGACAGTTACTTAATCAGAACTTAATTAGGATCAAGGACCCATTGGGGTCAGAAATGCTTCAGTGAAAGTGGATGTTACATTATAGTGTCGGGTCATCTGAGCAGACGGTTTATTTAAACGAGGATGGAATAAATGGAGAAACAAATGGCATGATTTCATGAAGAAAGCTCATCTGTGCGGAGATATTAAAGGGTTTTTTTGGGGGTGGGGATAGAGTTTAGGCACCGAAACCTAAAATGAGCTATGTCCTGTTTCTATGTACAGTTATTGGGAGAACGCTATTTCATGGCAGAAGGAGCCTGCATCTCACAAATACATCAGAAACAAACACCTTGAACTCTTCATCAGGTTCCTCAAGCCATTACTCAGCCATATTTTCGGTGTGACAGAGCACATTATTCCGATGAAAGAAGCTATCACCATTAGGGAATACTCTTAACCCCTTAATCCCTCCAAAGAAAAAAAAAAAAATATTACTCTTCATTTTTCTCCTCCTCGACTTCCAAAAGCTATAACGTTTTTATTTTTACACCTACACAGACATATGAGAGCTTTTATTTTGCGGGACAAGATGTACTTTCTAACGGTGACATTTGTCGTACCACAGAATATACTGGGAAACCGCCCAAAAATTCTAAGTGGGGCAAAATGTGAAAAAAATTTACTTGCGCCATGTTTGCGGGAGTTTTGTTTTTGCTGTGTTCAATCTTCGGTTAGGCTATGTTTACACGGCTTATTTCGTCCCGAAACACGTTTCAAATACGTGTCAAAGTGTGGCACATATTTCGCGCCGTAAATACATTCCCCATTCTTTACTATGGGGATTTACATCGCGAAATACGCCTCAATAAGTGACAGGGGACTAAATTTTACGATTGTATTTACATGGCGTAAATACATCGCAGAAATATTTTACATTGGAATCAATGCTAATCTAATTGTTCATTATTTGAAACGTATTTTGGAATGTATTTGTGGATGTAATTACATCCGCAAATACGCCCAGAAATAAGCCATGTGAACATAGCCTAAAAGTGATGTGTTATCTGTATTCTACAGGTTCATACACATCCGCCAATACCAAACATGTAGGGTTTCCGTTATGTTTTGGTGGCGTAAAAATATTCCAAACATTTTCTATTTTTGAAATTAGCGCCACAGCGCCATTTTGTGCGACAGATAACTTTTTTGTACTAACACCTATGGACGTCAGCGAGAGTGCATTTTTTGCGGGCTGAAGTGCACTTTTTCTTGCTAGCAGTTTGGAATGTATGCGACTTTTGATCACTTTTATTCCAATTTTTATAGGACATGAAATGACCAAAAAAACGCAATTTTGGCGTTTGTAATTTCTTTTTCTTCGTATGGCATAAATGATGTTATATTTTAATAGAATGGACTTTTTCGGACGCGGCGATTCCAAATATGTGTAACTTTTTTATAGTTTTATTTGTAAAATGGTGAAAGGGGGATGAATTGAACTTTTAATAATTTTACTTTTTTTAGACTTTCAAACTTTTTGTTTTTTGCTTTAACTTGGATTCCCTCTAGATCACTTCACCATTAGGGGGTGCGATCATTTATACAGCCTAATGCATTGCATAGACAATGCATTAGAGTGTACCAAGGCGGTTTCCCCACTTCCTGCCTGGGGCCGGAAGTGGGGCAAATAAAAACATGGCAGTGATGGAAGCCTTCGCAAGGCTTCCTGCTGCCATGTTCAGCCATCGGATCCCTCGGGTACTCCGATCGGAGTGAAGAACGGTGTGCGGCAACGTTTTTTCATTCATTTAGACGCCACGGCCATCTTTGACGCGTTGTCTAAGGGGTTAAACAACACAAGGTGGTGTGGGGGGTGCATCACGTAGCATTGCACAGATGACAAGGTCATGGTTACACATCAGTGGTCATTCCTTACTTTTGTTGTAAGCCAATCACTGCATACTGAGGCCAGCACACGACACCTGCTGTTTCTTGAAATGCTCTGACTCAGTCACCTACCTAATGAAATTCAGCCCCGACAAGGTCATTCACATCCTTACACTTGCCCATTTTTCCTGCTCCAAGACCAAATGTTTCACTTGCTGCTTAGTACACACCACCTTATGGCAGGTACCATTGTAGTGAGAATGTTCTCTACTTCACCTGCCAGAGGTTTCAGTGTTTGAGATCACTGTGTGCCTATTTTCCAGGCCACTCACCTCTCATCTTTTTCCTTCCGGGACATCTTCCTGTTGTCAGCTTCAGACAGCTTACGGGTCACTTCCCTGGAGACCGCATCTTCACGCTTCTGGGCCACCCTGAAAAAGAAATTTAAAAGTACAAATTATATAAGAAAAAAAAAAACAACAAGTATAATCCACAGGTCACCAATTTACTTCAGAAAGCCAGGGACACTAATCATCACTTACAGAACTCTAGAATAAGGTGCATTGGCAATAGTTAAGGGGTTAAAAGGGTGCTCACCTCTTCGACATTTATAGACTATTAGGCTATGTTCACACGGCTAAGTTTGGGACGTATTTCGGTCCGTAATTACGCGCCGAAGTGCGCAAATTACGGGCCGAAAACGTCCCATTCATTACGGTAATTCACAGTTCTCATAGAGAACTATGGATTACGTCTCCTCTCCCGCCCGGCGAAGCGCCTCTGGGCGGGGAGATAATTGACATGTGAATTACTATAGGCGCAAATCACGCGCCGCTATGTAATTCACGTCAATGGGCCGGCGAAGTGCCGGCCCCCTGCTCAGTCCCCGCTCCCGCCCCGCCCCCGGTCACACGGCGTAATTGCGGGGCGTAATTACGCCCCGCAAATACACCGTGTGAACATAGCCTTAATAGGATATGCCACAAACATGTGATATGTGTGGGTCCCACCTCTGGGAACAGCCCTTTAAAGTAGAGTTGTGACCTATGGCTCTGCCACTGAAATTAATACAGGCCTAACAGTAAGGGTATGTTCACACGGCATATTTGTGGGGCGTAATTGCCCTTCCATATACCCGAATTATTGCCCTATGATTACCTGATGTTTTCCCTGGTGAACAATATGTGTCAGGGAAAAGAATTGACCTAGCCTCATCCCGGTGCATGAAGTGAAAGTCTATGGGAGCCGGCTATCAGCGCTGGCCAGTGTGTACTTCTAAAACACCCGGCGTATTGCGGCACGTACAGTACGCACCACAATGCGCTGTGTGAATATACCCTAAGACTGTCTCTGTTGCCCATAGCAACCAACCAGAGCTCAGCTTTCATTTTTTTAAACCGTTCTGGAGAAATTAAGGCTGAGCGCTGATTCATTGCTATCAGCAACTGTGAGACACTTTGGATAAGTCAGGCCCACTATGTCTGTAATGTGCAGGCACCACTGACTGTAGCTAGGAAATACAATACTAGTACTTGCAGGAAGAATAGTGCAGAGATAGCAATGCCATACAAGTCATTATTATATGAGAGGTGCTCCCACAGGCCGGGACACAGCAGGGCAAGTCTGAATGCCTGGACTCGCTCTCCTACTCACCCTGTGTATATAATGAACTGCGGGTATATAGATCGAACATATGCCAAAGCAGGCGAATCCATGCAACAGGCAGACATGTTGGGGGTCACACATGCTGCATACCTTGGCACTGTTTTTAGCATTCACAAGGACCATCCACAACACAGTGTGTGAATAGAAATAACACCTCATTAGGGAATACACACGATACAGGAAAATCATCACTATCAAATACTTACTTGTGCTTAAGAACAAATTTCACATTCTTGTAAGCAAAGGCCACGAGGTAGGTGCTGACCAGAGTCATCACGGTGTAGAGGACCGCCGACTGCACCAGATCCATGTGCCAGATTCTCCAGTACAGCCCTGCAAAGCAACCCAATTCTGTGAGGCAAAAGAAACAGAGCCGACTCTGCAGTATATAGCACATCACCAGCATGCTGCTCTGAGGGGTATCCAGCCATCAATACAGATAGCAGGAATTCACACACCAGCATGACAGGAAGGCCCCATTCACAGCATGGTATAAGGGAAGATGCTCCAGAAGCATTAGTGCCCGCAGGGGGGGGGGGGGGGGGGGGGGGGGGGGGAGGGAGGGGGGGGGGGGGGAAAGAGACGCACCCCGTATACAGTCCCCGCAGGCGGGGGGTGGGGGGACGCGCCCGTATACAGTCCCCGCCGGCAGGGGGGGGGGGGGGGACGCGCCCCGGATACAGTCCCCGCAGGCGGGGGAGGACGCGCCCCGTATTACAGTCCCCGCAGGCGGGAGGGGGGGGGGGACGCGCCCCGTATACAGTCCCCGCAGGCGGGGAGGGGGGGGGGGGGGAAGCGCCCCGTATACAGTCCCCGCAGGCGGGAGGGGGGGGGGGGGGGAGCGCCCCGTATACAGTCCCCCGCAGGCGGGAGGGGGGGGGGGGACGCGCCCCGTATACAGTCCCCGCAGGCGGGAAGTGGGGGGGGGGGACGCGCCCCGTATACAGTCCCCGCAGGCGGCGGGGGATATACCCTGTATACAGTCCCGCAGGCGGCGGGGGAAATACCCGGTATACAGTCCCCAGGCGGGGGGGAGATATCCTGTATACAGTCCCGCAGGCGGCGGGGGAGGAATACCCTGTATACAGTCCCCGCAGGCGGCGGGGGAGATACCCTGTATACACAGTCCCCGCAGGCGGCGGGGGAGATACCCTGTATACAGTCCCCGCAGGCCGGCGGGGGAGATACCCTGTATACAGTCCCCGCAGGCGGCGGGGGAGATACCTGTATACAGTCCCCGCAGGCGGCGGGGGAGATACCCTGTATACAGTCCCCGCAGGCGGCGGGGAGATACCCTGTATACAGTCCCCGCAGGCGGCGGGGGAGATACCCTGTATACAGTCCCCGCAGGCGGCGGGGGAGATACCCTGTATACAGTCCCCGCAGGCGGCGGGGGAGATACCCTGTATTACAGTCCCCGCAGGTGGCGGGGGATATTCCCTGTATACAGTCACCGCAGGCGGGGGATATACCCTGTATACAGTCCCTGTAGGCGGCGGGGGATATACCCTGTATACCGTCACCGCAGGCGGCAGGGGGATATACCCTGTATACAGTCACCGCAGGCGGCGGGGGACATACCCTCTAAACAGTCACGTCCGGCGGCGGGGGATATACCCTGTATACAGTCACTGCAGGCGGGGGATATACCCTGTATACAGTCACTGCAGGCGGCGGGGGATATACCCTGTATACAGTCACGGCAGGTGGCGGGGGATATACCCTGTATACAGTCACCGCAGGCGGCGGGGGAATATACCCTGTATACAGTCACCGCAGGCGGCGGGGAATATACCCTGTATACAGTCACCGCAGGCGGCGGGGAAAATACGGTGTCTACAGTCACCGCAGGGGGGTCATATAACCTGAATACAGTCTCCGCAGGCGGGGGATATTCCCCGTATACAGTCACCGCAGGCGGGGGATATTCCCCGTATACAGTCACCGCAGGCGGGGGATATTCCCCGTATACAGTCACCGCAGGCGGGGGATATTCCCCGTATACAGTCACCGCAGGCGGGGGATATTTCCCTGATACAGTCACCGCAGGGGGGGATTAACCCTGTATACAGTCACCGCAGGCGGGGGATATTACTCTGATACAGTCACTGCAGGCGGCGGGGGATATTCCCTGTATACAGTCACTGCAGGCGGAGGATATACCCTGTATACAGTCACCGCAGGCGGGGGATATATCCTGTATACAGTCACTGCAGGCGGGGGATATACCCTGTATACAGTCACCGCAGGCGGGGGATATACTCTCTATACAGTCACTGCAGGCGGCGGGGGAATATACCCCGTATACAGTCACTGCAAGCGGCGGGGGAATATACCCCGTATACAGTCACTGCAGGCGGCGGGGGAATATACCCTGTATACAGTCCCTGCAGGCGGCGGGGGATATACCCTGTATACAGTCACTGCAGGCGGCGGGGGAATATACCCTGTTGTCAGTCACTGCAGGCGGCGGGGGACATACCCTGTATACAGTCACCGCAGGCGGCGGGGTTTACACTCTGTAAACATCATTTGAAAGGGGGGGGGAATATACCCTGTATACAGCCCCCATTTGGGGGGGCCCCGGGGGGATTTTTAACCCTGTATACGGGCCTGCGGGCCCCCCCGGGCGGGGGAAAAAAACCCTGTAAACAGAACTGCAGGGGGGCGGGGGATATCCCCTTTTATACAGCCCACTGAAAGGCGGCGGGGGAATACCCTTTTATACAGTCACTGCAGGGGGGGGGGAAACTTTCCCTTTTAACAGCCCAGGGAAAAGGGGGGGGATATACTTTTTAAAACCAGTCACTGCAGGAAAACGGTATAAAATATAAATTTAATTGCTGCTCCTGTGGGCATTGACGCAAATATCCCACTATATAAAAGTGCTTTTCAGTACATGTGGTAAGGCACCCCCCTCACTCCCTTTTCTGGGCCGGGAGGGGGGCCACTTTCTTTGAATGAAGGGCCCCGGCCCCCTTTGGGAAAGGGGTTGGGGCACTTACAGATCGGGATAGCGGACACGATGAACGCATTGCCGAAGAACAGCGCCGAAGACTTGGCGGAGAGGTTCCTGCTGAAGTCCTGGAGCAGCAGGTCCTCCTCGGATTGATGCTTGCTGCCGCCTTTAGGAGCCATGATGGGAGAGAAGAGAGCTAAGCGACACGCCACTCTGCCCTCCCCTTTCCCCGGGCCCGGGCCTTTCACTGGGGGCCCCCCTACTGTTTCCCGTCAGCACTAGGGGGGGCCGGGAAAACCGGAAATGTCTGTGGGGGGGCCGGGTATCGGCAGCGCAAACGTTTTTCCCAAAACCAAGGCTTTTAGTTTCCGTACACTTGTTATAGAGAGCGAGGCACTGCATGGTGGGGGATGGGGGAGGGGAGGGCCCCAACCGTGGCTAAGGGCTTTAGGAAAGCGCTGTTTTAATTTTGCAGGTTTTTTTTTTGTTTTTGTTAGTACCCGCGGTTATTCAAAAACAGTGCGGTTTTTTTTTTTTCCCTAATTACACCCAAAATTTTAAAATTGAAAAATCATGTATAAAGAAAGGAAAGCCCTTTTGCTCCCCCTTTAAACCCATTGGGGGCCAAAACACGGGGAAAAAAATTTCTCCTTTTGCGTTTGGGGTGAAATGTTCCTTGGCCCCCCCTTAAATTGATGCTCTCTGCCCCTTTAAACAAAAACCCTGGGGACAAACATTTTCCCAGGTGCATTTATACGGAAAATTTGGGGATTAACAAAAGGGGTTTAAATTTATTATCCCCAGTCTTTTGGGGACAACTTTTGGATCAGAGTACGAAGCTAAATTTGGTTTCTTTTTTCACCATTTCTTTTTCGCAGAAAAAATATTTTTTTTTTTTTTAAAGGGATAATAAATAGGAAAACTTTTTCAGCTTAATAAAAGTCTTACATTTGATGGGGGACCAAGGCCCAAACCATTTGAAACAAGGGGGGTTAAACACAACAGCGGGGCCATAAAAGGGGCTTTCAAAGCAAAACCCTTTAAAAAAAGTTTTAAAAGGGTTTTAAATGGTTTTGGGGCCCAAACTGGACCCCACACTCCCAAACATACCAAAGGAATTCCCCAAAACCCAAATTCAGTTTATTTCCCGGGCCTTGGCCCAAAGTGATTCTGGGCCAAAAACTGGCATCAAAGTGGGGCTTCGGGCATTTCCCCCACTGTTTTGGAAAAAAGTAACTGGTTTTTTTAAAAGGGGGTTAAAAAGGGGTTTTTGGCCACTGATCTCACATGCCTATCCCCAAGGGGGATCCCCCCCACATAAAAATTCAGTTTATCCTGCCGGGCCCCCAAAGTAAATTCGGGGCTTTAAAAATGGGCATCAAAGTGGGCGGACGGGCATTTTTCCCACTGATTTGAAAAAAGTAATGGTGTTTTTTAAAGGGTTAAAGGGTTTTGGGGGCCATGATCCCAAACCATGGTCATCATACAAAGGGGGGGTAAAAAAAAAATGGCCCCCCAAAAAAAAATCAAATTCAGTTTTTTTCCGCCTGGCCCAAATTGATTCGGGGCTTTAAAACTGGCATCAAATTGGGCGATGGCCGGTTTTCATTTGTTTTGGGAATAAGAAACGGGTTTTTTTAAGGGGGTTTAAAAATTTGGCTTTGGGCCATGACCCCAAACACTGCCCCTCATCCCAAGGGGGATACCCCACTTTAAATTTTCAGTTTACCCCAAGCCGGGCCCCAAAGTGATTCTGGGCTTTAAAAAACTGGCATCAAAGTGGACAAGGGGGCCATTTATCACTGTTTTGAATAAGAAAACTGGTTTTTTTTTAAAAGGGGTTAAATAACTTTGGGCCACTAAAAAGAACTGCTTCAAACCAAGGGGATCCCCCCACATAAAATTTCAGTTTGGGTTTTAAAGGCCTGGTCCAAAGAAAGCCCCTGGGTAAAAAATTTCTTTCTTTGAAAATTTTACAATACCATCCACCCCTTAGAAAATTTGAAAACATATTGTAAAGAAATTTAATTTTTTTTTTTGTATTGGGGTGTTTTTTTCCCTCAGTGAAAACTTCCTGGTGGCCCCCTGACTTGTCTGTAAAGTTTCTGATAGCGCAGTGAGAATATTGATTTTTGGTTCTTCTTTCAAAATGTGGGTGTGTTATTAGACATTACCTGACAGAAAAAAACCCCCACCCCAAGGCAGAAAAATTTTAAAATTTATTTATTTTTCTTTTACTGTCGCTGTAGCATTTTCTTATCTTTTCTGGGGGAGAGAACAATAGAGAAAAATCACTGGTCATTTTTTTTTTTAATTACACTTTTATAGGGGGACAAGTGGGCAGATGAACAAAATGGGTTAGCCCCTCCCCGGGCCGTACAAAAAAATTTTATATCAAGTTAGAAAGGATTAAATATTTTATATGTTTTTTTTAAATTTTGCCAAAAATACAAACAAATCCCCAAAAATTTTAAAAAAAAATACCTTTTTTCCGGGAAATATTTTGTTTACCAAAAATCCCCCCTTTTGATGGCAGGGGTTTTTTAAAAGGGTGGGAGACAGGAAAATTTTTTTACTAATTTTGAATGGGTAACTGGTGTTATAAAAGGGGTTTACATGATTTTGGGGCCACTGATCATACACTGACATAAAAAACAAAGGGGGGAAACCCCAAACTTTCAAATTTAGTTTATTTTCATCGGCCCCAAAGAGTTCGGGATTTTAAAAGGGCTATATTAAAGTGCAAAAAGGGGAGCGAGCTCTGTACTTGGGCAGAAATCAAATGAAAAAGACTCATAATTTTGTCCCGACCCTCTATATAAAATGAACAATAAAATGGGTGTAACGAAAATAAACAAATAAAAAATTTAATTCAATGAGTTCATTTTTATTTCTTTATTTTTGTTACACCCATATTTTTTTCAATTTTTTTATAGAATCGGTTTCAACTTCGTTTAGTTTAACATTTTATTTCTTTCCAAGTACCGTTTTATTATTGATTTCATTTTGAAAACCATTTAAAAGCGTCCCCCTCGCTTTTCCCCTTTTTCCCAAATTAAAAAGCGCCCCTTTTTTTCTGGCCAATCCCCAAACAGAGCTTTGCTCTGCAATTTTTTTTCCCCCAGAAAATCTATGGAAAAAGTTGCCCCACCCGTGATTGGGCTAAGCAGGGGCAGGCCCCCCCTTCCCCCAAAACCAAAACACATACCCAGAATATTTCCCATAACGTTTAAAAACTTTTTTTGGGCCCCTTCTTAGAAACCCTTTTTGCTCCACTCAAAAAAAGAGCAAAAAAAAATTTGATTGGGGGATTCACACCCTGCCGCCGGGTCAACCAATCAGCTCTTTTCCCGCCTTTTTTTTCTGTATTTTGAAAAATGTCCCCCCCTTTTCTTTTGGGTTGTTCAATATTCTCCATAAAAGGGTTTTAATGGGTCATGCGCGCCTATTCTGATTTGGCTGGTTTATTTCCGACCAATGAGAAGCCTTTCCCGAATTTGAATTACTGTATTTCCCGGCAATTTCCAAGATCCAATTCCCGATTAAACCCCCCGGGCTTGATTTTTGGGAAAATGATTTTTTTTTTTTTTAAAAGAAGTTTGAGCTCTTTTTCTGATTTAAAGGTTTACACCCAAAAAAAACTTTTTTTTATTGAAACTCCATGCCGCAAAGGCGCTGAGAGCTGAGATGGATTTCTTTTGCGTCTTCTTAAAGTTTCCTTTTCATGTTTCGTTTTTTCGCTCCTTCCCACCGTTTTTGGGCCAGAATCAACCAGGTGCCTGTCGGACTGGCGAGCGCTGCAATGTTCCCCCCAATTTGCCGAGCCCCCGGGGTCATTGCATTTCCTCGGGTATTCGAATGGCCCGTCCCCCCCCCAAACGCCCCACACCCCCCCCAAACCCCCCCTTCCCTGTTAGGGGCGCCGGGAAAAATGGGGGGAAGGGTGGCCCCCCAAAATTTGCAAACCAGCGTCCGACGGGGAAATTCCGAGCCGGGGGAGGCTCAGAATACGCCAGAAAAAAAAGGCCCCCCAAATCCCCAACATACCCTGTCGCCCCAAATTGGCCCGACCGGGGTTTTACTTACCTTTGAATTGATTTAAAGCTCTTCGTCCCTGAAATTTCCCGTTTAATTTGGGTTGGATTAAAAATTTCTTGCCCTGAAAATGATGGTCCCACGTTTGGGGGATGGGTTTAAAATCAATGGGCTACAAATTTGGGCCCCAAAAGGTTTTTTTTCCCCCCCAGGGTAGTGTTGGGCTCCAGTTATGACCTGAAGCCAAAACAAAAGTGTGAACATATCTTAAGGTTTTTATGATCTGATTAAAAATATAAAAAATCTGGGGTTATTTTTACTTTGTTTTTCTTTTTGTCCCTTTTTGTCTGGAGAAGCAATTTACTTCCATGTTGGAGAAAAGGAAAGGCTGGAAAAAGGTTGTAGACATTCAGCATTTTTTCTGGGCCTTGGGAAAATAGAAAATTTTTTTAAAAAAATTTAAGGGGAAAATTCCCCCAAAAACCAAAGCCAGTTTTGGTTCTATTTTTTTGGCCCCCCAAACCCCACTTATTTCGCCATATTTTTTTGATGTAAATTTTACTGTGTAAACCCCAAAACTAGGCCCCATTACAAAGCCGGGACCCACACCGGGTTTGCAATGCGCCTAAATATGGTGCACTTGCGCCCCTTTTTCCCACCATGCGCCATTGAGGGGCCAAAATAATTTTTTATGCGCCCCCCCGTTTGGGGGAATGGCCTCAATAGAACCTTTCCCAAAAACCCAAATTTTATGGGTATGTTTTCCCCGGCTGAGCAATACGCCCTTTTTTTTAAAAACGAAAGCACCCTTTTTTTATGCAATGCGCCCCTTTTTTTAAAAACGATGCACCCTTTTTTGAAAGCAATGGCCCTTTTTTTATGCAATGCACCCTTTTTTTTATGCAATGCAAACCCCTTTTTTGATACAATGGGCCCCTTTTTTTTTTACAATGCTTTCCCTTTTTTTTATGCAAAAGCGGCCCCTTTTTTTACAATGCCCCCTTTTTTTATGCAAAGCCCCCCTTTTTTTTTACAATGGCCCCTTTTTTTAATACAATGCACCATTTTTTGATGCAATGCGCCCTTTTCTTGATGCATTGCGCCCTTTTTTTTGATACAATGCCCCTTTTTTGATACAATGCCCCCTTTTTTGATGCAATGCGAACTTTTTTGATAAGATCTGCCATTTTAGGCGCATTAAGTTTTCTATGCAAGATATACCTGACGCCAATTTTTAGAAAGTATCGGACTTTCAGGCACACTTTACAATGATTGAATGCGCCTAAAACTGGCATAGATACGCCACTTTTCCAGACATGTCGCCCTAAATCTCTTTTGCAACTACCGTATATACTCAAGTATAAGCCGAGTTTTTCAGCACAAAAAAATGTGCTGAAAAATCCCTCCTCGGCTATACTCGAGTCACTGTCGGCGCTCGGGCGCTGCGATGGCCCGTGCGCCGGCAGGGACACTTCTTGCTATATGTGACTCCTCAGGGAGTGCATATAGCAGAATCCCGAACACAGCCGACAGCGACGGGCACTGCCGTGGCCCGTCACTGTCGGCGATCTCTTCCCCTACATGCGACTCCTCCGGAGCGCATAGAGGGGAAGATACCACTGCGGAGCAGAGAGGAGCGCTCCTTGCCCACAGGGGACTCCGGACGGGCGCAAGCAGACTTGTGGCCGCCCCAGAGTTTCCGGCACAGGCAGGGGTGGTCAACCTGCCCGGAAGAGGGGGGGAGCGGCTGGAGGCGGGCTGCAGAGGGAAAGGCGGAGCGGCGAGGGAGTCAGGTAAGTTGTTTGTTTTTTTTGGTTTTTTTTACCTGCCCTATATCTGGCCATACCTGCCCTATTAAACTGGCCTATACCTGCCTATATCTGGCCTATACCTGCCCATATCTGCCCTATACCTGTCCTATATCTGCCCTATACCTGCCCTATATCTGGCCTATGCCTGCCCTATATCAGGCCTATACCTGCCCTATATCTGGCCTATACCTGCCCTATATCTGGCCAATACCTGCCCTATATCTGGCCTATACTTGCCCTATATCTGGCCTATACCTGCCCTATACCTGCCTATATCTGGCTTATACCTGCCTATATCTGGCCTATACCTGCCTATATCTGCCCTATACCTGCCTATATCTAGCCTATACCCAGCCTATATCCGGCCTATACCTAGCCTATATCCGGCCTATACCCAGCCTATATCCGGCCTATACCCAGCATATATCAGGCCTATACCCTGCTATTATCACGCTATACCTGCCTATACCCAGCCTATACCTGCCTATAACCTACCATATTAAGGACATTAACCTGCCCATAACCTGCCTATGGGGGACATAAACCTGCCTATAAACTGCCTATGGGGGACATATACCTGCCTATAACGGCCTATGGAGGACATATACCTGCCTATGTAATTTTATTGGTATCCATTTTTATCTTTTAAATTTACCAGTAGCCGCCACATTTTCCACCCTAGGCTTATACGCGAGTTAATAAGTTTTCCCAGTTTTTTGTAGCAAAAGTAGGTGCCTCGGCTTATACTCGAGTATATACGGTATTTCTGATTATACCCACTGGGCTTGAGGCTTAGCCCCGGTTCACACGGCTTATTCAAGCCGGAATTGCGAGCCGGATTGCGCTCGCAATTCCGGCTTGAATAAGGCGCGGCCCCATAGACTTCCATTATCCACGGCGCGTATTGCGCCTGGATAATGTGCATGTCAGTTTTCCCCGCCCAGCGCGTATTTCGCCGAGCGGGGAGGAGTGACGGAATCCACTGTTCTCTATGAGAACGGTGGATTACCGTAATTACTGCGACGGATTGGCGCCGTACTGCAGCCCAAATCCGGCGCGCAGTACCCCGCCAATCCGCGGCGAAATAAGCCGTGTGAACGGCCCCTTAAATTGAGAACTGTAACCATTTGAACTGATGTGCCACTATATGTGAAGAAGTGTTCAGTAAATTGATTTGGGGTATCCCTCTTGGTATGATGGCAGTGTGGGATCAGTGGCCCAAAGTCATTTAACCCTTTAAAAACACCAGTTACTTATTCAAATCAGTGAAAACTGCCCGTCTGCCCACTTTGATGCCAGTTTTAATGCCCAGAATCACTTTGGGCCAGGCTGGACTTAACTGAATTTGATGTGGGGTATCCCTTTTGGTACGGAGGAAGTGTGGGATCAGTGGCCCAAAGCCATTTAACCCTTTAAAAACACCAGTTACTTATTCAAATCAGTGAAAACTGCCGTCTGCCCACTTTGATGCCAGTTTTAATGCCCAGAATCAATTTGGGCCAGGCTGGACTAAACTGAATTTGATGTGGGCCATCCCTCTTAGTATGATGACCATGTGGGATCAGTGGCCCAAAGTCATTTAACCCTTTAAAAACACCAGTTACTTATTCAAATCAGTGAAAACTGCCCGTCTGCCCACTTTGATGCCAGTTTTAATGCCCAGAATCACTTTGGGCCAGGCTGGACTAAACTGAATTTGATGTGGGGCATCCCTCTTGGTATGAAGGCAGTGTGGGATCAGTGGCTCAAAGCCATTTAACCCTTTAAAAACACCAGTTACTTATTCAAATAAGTGAAAACTGCCAGTCTGTCCACTTTGATGCCAGTTTTAATGCCCAGAATCAATTTGGGCCAGGCTGGAGTAAACTGAAATTGATGTGGGGTATTCCTCTTGGTATGATGGCAGTGTGGGATCAGTGGCCCAAAGCCATTTAACCCTTTAAAAACACCAGTTACTTATTCAAATCAGTGAAAACTGCCCGTCTGCCCACTTTGATGCCAGTTTTAATGCCCAGAATCAATTTGGGCCAGGCTGGACTAAACTGAATTTGATGTGGGGCATCCCTCTTGGTATGAATGCAGTGTGGGATCAGTGGCCCAAAGCCATTTAACCCTTTAAAAACACCAGTTACTTATTCAAATCAGTGAAAACTGCCCGTCTGCCCACTTTGATGCCAGTTTTAATGCCCAGAATCACTTTGGGCCAGGCTGGACTAAACTGAATTTGATGTGGGGCATCCCTCTTGGTATGAAGGCTATTTAACCCTTTAAATCTTAGTTTTATGCCAGCTGTTAGTGTTTACCAGGCTTGTTTCAACTGGTTTGTCCTTGGTCCACATCACTGTAATGATTTTTATTAAGCTGATAAGTTTTCCTATTTATTATCCTCTTAAAAAACAAAAAAATATTTTGCAGCGAATAAGAAACTGGTGAATAAGAAACCAACTTCAGTTCCTTATTTTAGGCTGAGTTGGTGATGTATTTACGGACGAAAATATGTCTAGAACTAAGCCCTGGGAACATAGAAATCCTGCTTGGCGGACCACAGGTCCCAGCAACACCTGTGCTATGCTGCCTTTTGTTGTATATACTGAATTGCATTAAAGTTGAAAGCAGCCCAAATACATCTTAAATTGTTGTTATGCAAAATGTTTAAGAAAACATCTCGACAACATCATCAGTGGCTTATTTGATGTTAAATTAGTGTACTTTTCACGGACTTTGGAATACATTTTATCGTGTAGAATTTTTTCGTAGGAGATAATATATATATTGGCATTAATGTTATTTGATACAATTTACTAATACATTGATTTCATTGTTAGAGCACTTAGATATGTCTGTTTATTAAGTACTTCATTTAAATGAGCAATCCATTTTATTCTTCTTACTATGGGGAATGTATTTTCGACGCAAAATCTGTCCTGAAATACATTGCAAATACGTGTCACAAAGTGTGGCACTTATTTCGTGTCGGAAATACATTCCCCAGTCACCTGAAATGGTCTTCCAACAGTCATGAAGGAGTTCCCAGAGATGCTTAGCACTTGTTGACCCTTTTGCCTTCACTCTGCGGTCCAGCTCACCCCAAACCATCTCGATTGGGTTTAGGTCTGGTGACTGTGGAGGCCAGGTCATCTGGCGTAGCACCCCATCACTCTCCTTCTTGGTCAGATAGCCTTTACACAGTCTAGAGTTGTGTTTGGGGTCATTGTCCTGTTGAAAAATAAATGATGGTCCAACTAAACACAAACCGGATGGAATAGCATGCCGCTGCAAGATGCTGTGGTAAACCATGCTGGTTCAGTATTCCTTCAATTTGAATAAATCCCCAACAGTGTCACAGCAAAGCACCCCACACCATCACCCTCTCTCCACCATGCTTCACGGTGGGAACCAGGCATGTAGAGTCCATTCGTTCACCTTTTCTGCCTCGCACAAAGACACGGTGGTTGGAACCAAAGTTCTCAAATTTGGACTCCTCAAACCAAAGCACAGATTTCCACTGGTCTAATGTCCATTCCTTGTGTTCTTTAGCCCAAACAAGTCTCTTCTGCTTGTTGCCTGTCCTTAGCAGTGGTTTCCTAGCAGCTATTTTACCATGAAGGCCTGCTGCACACAGTCTCCTCTTAACAGCTATTGTAGAGATGTGTCTTCTGCTAGAACTTTGTGTGGCATTGACCTGGTCTCTAATCTGAGCTGCTGTTAACCTGTGATTTATGGGGCTGGTGACTCGGATGAACTTATCCTCCGCAGCAGAGGTGACTCTTGGTCTTCCTTTCCTGGGGCGGTCCTCATGGGAGCCAGTTTCTTTGTAGCGCTTGATGGTTTTTGCCACTGCACTTGGGGACATTTTCAAAGTTTTTCCAATTTTTCGGACTGACTGACCTTCATTTCTTAAAGTAATGATGGCCACTTGTTTTTTTTTTTACTTAGATGCTTTTTTCTTGCCATAATCGAAATTCTAACAGTCCATTCAGTAGGACTATCAGCTGTGTATCCACCTGACATCTGAACAACACAACTGATGGTCCTAACCCCATTTACAAGGCAATAAATTCCACTTATTAAACCTGACAGGGCACACCTGTGAAGTGAAAACCATTTCAGGTGACTACCTCTTGAAGCTCATCAAGAGAATGCCAAGAATGTGCAAAGCAGTAATCAAAGCAAAAGGTGGCTAATTTGAAGAACCTAGAATATTTTCAGTTGTTTCACACTTTTTTGTTAAGTATATAATTCCACATGTGTTAATTCATAGTTTTGATGCCTTCAGTTTGAATCTACAATTTCTATAGTCATGAAAATACAGAGAACTGTTGGAATGAGAAGGTATGTCCAAACTTTTGATCCACACTGTGTGTGTGTGTGTATATATATATATATATACACACAGTACAGATTAAAAGTTTGAACACACCTTCACATTCCAACAGTTTTCTGTATTTTCATATATACATACACACACACGCATATTATATTTTATAATATATATATATATTATATATTATTTATATATATATATATTTTTATATTTATATATATATTTATTATATATATATTTTATTATATTTATATATTTATATTATAATATATATATTTTATATATATATATATATATATATATATATATATACATATATATATAGGGTTAGGGGGCCAAAATGCTGTTAAGATGGCCTTCAGCTCTGATGTGTCGAATCTGAGTCTCTTTAGTGGCTAGATTCTTTCCTCCCACCCATATAACATACCCTTATACACTCTGCTCCCCCAACCCATATAGCTCACCTGTATACACTCTGCTCCCCCCACCCATATGGGCACACCTTAATAACTCTACTCCCCTACCATATAACACACCCTTATACACTCTGCTTCCCCTTTACCTCCTGCATGAATAAAAGGGGGGAGCAAATAGCATTTCTCACATTTGTTTCATTATTGCAGGTGTAAAAATGTCTCTGTGCCTTCCTGGTCTCATCAGGTTTGGAATTTAATTCATTTTTGTACCATTGTGCATCTTAAATATGTGTGTGCCCACGTACAAATTATAGGGCTGTTATGACTGTGACACTGGCTATACGTAACCATGATTGTATTAGAGAGGCACTGATAGAAATACAGGTAGCTAAGATAAAAAAGAGAGAGAAAGAAAATGGTTATGGCATTGTGGTAATATTGGTTTGTAGGGGCTATTCACTGAAAGGTAGCAGGTATCTTGACATGTAATATGCATATGGTGCAGTGTGGTTACGGCATGCTGGTATTATTCACCATGCCACTACTATTTAGTGGCATGGTGATATTGTGTAATCACTTATATTTGTGGGGCTATTTACTGACAGGTAGCAGATATATTGACTTTTAATATGCATGTTGTATTGATATGTGATTATGGTATGGTAAAATAATACCAGCATGCCATAACCACGTACCACCTCCACATGCATATTAAACATCAATATACCTACTACCTGTCTGTGAATAGCCCCTACAAACAAAAGTGACTGCAGAACATCGCGTATCACCACCCCATGCAAATTAAATGTCAATAGACTTTTAATACACATGTTGTGGTGATATATGGTTATGGCATTGTTGTAATATTCAGTCACTATTTAGTGGTGATACATGATATTCTGCAGTCACTTTTCTTTGTAGGGGCTATTCACTGACAGGTAACAGGTATGTTGACTGTTAATACACATGTGGTGGTGCTAATATTCAGTCACTATGTGGTGGTGATACGAAGAGGTGTCAGGGATCTTTTGGGAGAGCTTTCTAAAGAATCTACAACTGGTCCAGCAAAAAACAAGGCCTCTAACACCTAATTGGATTTACAAATGAAGAGGTTATGGCTGTCCAAGGCTATGATGAAAAGAAATGTAAGAAATTCTTGTGGTCCTTAAAGAGAACCTGTCACATAGGTTATGCCCCCCTTGCTGAGGGCAGAACAAGCTAGTGACAGACATGCTGTTTCCAGCGCTGTGTCCCTTATTCTGTAAGATGCTGGAGTTTTAGAGCTTTTAATGCCCACATCTTATTCTTGAGCAGGTGTTAGCCCCACCCACCAAAGACTAGCTCCGCCCACTGACAGTTATTCACATGGTTCTACATATTCAAAGTAATTGGTTAATCAGTTAAGGTGGGCGGAGCTAGTCTCAGGTGGGCGGGGTATGGAAAAAATGACTCTCTATATGATTCTTTTCTGGCTGAAAACTGCAGATTTGAGCACTAAATACTCAAAAACCCACTGTGTTCTATCCTCAGCAAGGAGGGCATAAATTAGGTGACAGGTTCTCTTTAACACAAAAATTGGAATTATCTAAGTACTTATCCACAGATTCTCTTTCATCTGTGCTCCCATTTAAATGGAGCAGAGGTGTAGCATGATTGCTGCCACCTTATTTAAAATCTTTGGGATGAAATAGCCAAGTACTGTATTGTATTTGCATTCCCAGCGATCAGACGTTTATCATCTATCCTGTGGATAATGGAGTAGTAATTACTTGTGTATTAGCAGTCATATTTTTCTGTCTTACTTTACGTGTGTCCTACACTTCCTTCAAACACACAGCCTTTACACAAAAATATTTCTGCAACCAAGTTACAGAGCACTAGATGGAACTCAAGAGCTGTTCGTTTGGGATTTCATACCCAAATACATATACAAACTGTGGTTTTCTGAATTTCTTTGTAGAATTACCCTCGGTTGCTTTAAAATGTGACAAACTTTTTCAGAGAACTCAAGCAGCTGAGATTATCCATTTATGCATGTTGTGTTCTATATTAATCATTTACACTTTTTAATTTTAATACACATTTATTGAATGAAAGCGCAAAAAATCATACAAATGCAAAATCTCTTTTTTACAACAGTTAAAAATTGGGAAACATGTGCTTTCAGTTGTGTACATGGGAAGTGGTTGTTTTATGAAGACAACTCCTTCTCTTATAATAAGCACTAATCAGTTCACCAGATATTCACCATCATCTTATTTTAAAGAGATGTTTTAAAGGGGTATTGTAATTTCATGAGCTGCTTTTTCAAGTGAAAAGTAGTTAATGTTGGTCGGGTTGACGAGCATGAGATCCCCCTTTCTATAAAGTCCAAAAAAGCGCTGTAGCACAAAAGGGCCCTTTTGGCTCTGTTCCCGGGGCCAGCGGTCTATAAAAGCCGGGGTTTGGGTAAAAAAAAATTATTTTTTTTTTATTAAGATTAATACTAACAGCCCAAACTGCAACTTTTAGCCTGCTCCTGACAACCTTAAAACTTTATGTCACCTATATATAAACATCCGTGACGGAAAAGTGACCCAATTACAAAGAATGTTTTTTCCCCCCTTTTTCTTTTAAAAAAAAAAAAAAAATTATAAAATAGGAGGAAAAAAAAAAAGCCTAACATATAACGGGAAAAAGGCAAAAAAAACTAGTTGAAAAAAAAGTTTTATAGTTTTCAAACCGGGGTTATACATAAAAGAGAATTTGTTTGGTCGGGAAGAGGTAAAGGGCCCCCCCGGGAAAAAAAAAATTAAAAAAAGGGGGGTGTTTCTTGCCCGAGGGGCTTTTTTGTCCCTAATCAACTGTGTTTTAAATGAGATTGGCTCTTTTTTATGAGTCAATTAACTAAACTCAGTGAGGATCCCCGAATGATCCAATTTTGTCCTAAAGACGATGATGATAAATATAATCCCCCTTTGTGTTAATAAGTCTCTTATCAATGCATGTCTTGATAGTCTCAAGGTTTTCTGTTTAAAGCGCAAGAGCATCATAAAGCCCAAAGGAACACACCAGGCAGGTCCCTTGAACTGAGGGGAGAATTTAAAGCCGGATTTGGATACAAAAAAGTTTCTCAAACTTTAAAACCCCAAGGAAATTGGTAAACGATCATATTGAAATGAGGGACCCGGCGCAAAATTTATCTAAAACCCGGGAGAAGATGATCAGGATGCAGCCAAGGGCCCATGATCACTCTGGATAAATGCAGAGATCTACAGCGAGGTGGGGGTCTGTCCAAACCAAATCATCTGAATCCAATCGGGCCTTTATGGAAGAGTGGAAGAGAAAGCATTTCTCAAAGTACCCATAAAAAATCTCGTTTAAAGTTTGCCACAAGCCACCGGGGAGACACCAAACATGGGGGAAGAAGGTTCTGCTCGATAAAACCCAAAAAATTGAATTTTTTGGCCACAAGAAAAAACGATTGTTTGGCGAAAAGCAACAAGTCATCCCCCCACCACCCCACTGTCAACATGGGGTGGCTGCTCATGGTTTGGCCGCTTTTTTCACAGGGCAGGGAAGATGGTTAAAATTGAGGGGAAAGATGGTGGAGAAAATTACGGGAAACTTTTGGAAAAAACCTTTTGGGTTGCAAAAGACCTGAGCCGAAAGGAATTTCTTTCAACAAGACAAGGGATCCCAAAAAACCCAAAATCAAAAGGGAAGGGTACAAAAAAATTCCAGGTGTAGAATGGCTAAGTCAAAGTCCAGCCTAAACTGGGAAAGACTGAAAACTCTGTTCAAAACCTTCCATCCAACCACACTGAGCTCCAGCTGTTCACAAAACCTCCCCATCCAACCTCATGACTCCACTGTTTTCCCAAGGAAAAATTTGGCAAAATTTCAGTCTCTCGATGTGAAAAAACGATAGAGACAACCCCAACGACTTCAGTGAAAATCGCAGCAAAGGTGGGCTGAAATTTTTTGGGGAAATCTTTTTGGACCCAAATTGTTTTTAAAAATTCCCCCACAACTGTTTCCCAGACCTGCCTGGTTGTTCCTTGTTCTTCATGATGCTCTCTGCGCTTTAAACAAACCCTGAGACTATCAGACAGTGCATTCATACTGGACTTGGTTAACACAGGTGGATTATATTTTTCATCATCAGTCTTTGGGGACAACAGGGGATCTTCAGAGATCCCACTGAGCTTCTGGAGTGATTTTGCCACTGAAAGTAAAGGGGCCGAATAATTTTTGCACTCCCCACTTTTCAGTTTTTTATTTTTTACAAAATTTTAAAAAATACCCAATAAATTTCTTAAAACTTCACCAATGGTCCCCTTGTTGTTGATTCTTCAAAAAAAAAATTTAAATTTTTTATATCTTTTTGTTTCAACCTGAAATTTTTGGCAAAAGGTTTGAAAGGCACTGTATATATATAACACAAAGTATATGTGTGTGTGTGTATATATATTTATATTTAAATTGCTTTACTAAGGTATGGTCTGGGCCCTGTCACTTTTTTATTGCTTTGCTGATTGTCTTTTTGTGGGGGTTAAGTTGTAGGTTTTTTTGGTACTATTTTAGGTTAAGTACAACTCTATTAGGTCATTTACTGTGTTGGATAATTAACATGATATTTGAAAAGGTTCAGATGTTATGGAATGATGTTTACGATTTTATCGTTTAACTCTTGATTTTTTTCCCTTTTTTACAATATATGTGACCCCCCCATAGACTTTTAGGGGTTATTGATTGGGTTTGACATCAAAGTCAGATAGGTGCGGGTCCCTCTTCTAGAACCTGCATCTCTCTTGGGACCGGGCCCCTAAATGTATCTGCTCAGAAGGGAGAGCTGAGGAAGTCTTGCGCAAGACACTCCATTCTTTTCTTTATAGGTTCCCCCCTAAAGGGGGCGGGATGTTGGCTTTATTGGAAATCTCATTAAAACAGAATGGAGATGTAGTCCGGACCCAACTCTCCATTCTGAGCCGATACTTTCCACAGCTCGTTCCTAAGATTGTATGCATGTCCCAAACACAGAACCACTTCTGCTCCAAAGTCTAATTACATTGAGCACTCTCCTTTTCCACAGTGTGATCAAATTTACAGCTGTACACCACAAAAAATCCTGCATGCAGCCCCCCCCCACATTTAAAACCCTGGTGCGCTGCGGCCCCTACAGTATAATCACATAAAGCACCATTCCTTACTACAGCATTATTATGTCCAGCGCTAACCCCCACAATGTAGAACTACATCCAGAGCTGCACCAACCCATATAATTACATGCAAGGGCCTTTTGGTGATGATTTGAAGTTTAAGGTATTGCCTGATTTCTTTACTCTTCTTTAGCAGTGCTCTGTGTCAGAATTCTCAACTATATCGCTTGCTCCTCTGTGTGCATTGTGGGGTGGGACTTTTAGCAGGCATGATGCAGTATTTCTGACAGGTACAAAGGGATAGGATTTTCTTAAAAGGAACCTGTCATATGCTATCTGATGTGTTGGTAGCATGTTATAGAGTAGGAGAACCTGAGCAAATTGATATTTTGTTCTGTAGGAAAAGACTCAGTACAATTTGCATTTATTCATTGAAATTCCTGCTTATTCTGGGTTAAGGAGTCCATTAGGTGGTCTTATCAGTGTTTGACAACCATTTCTGTATGCATGCTCAGATAAGGAAGGCTGTCAATCACTGTAAGACCGCCTACTGGATCCTTAACCCCCGAAAAAAGCAGGGATTTAAATAATAAAATACAAGTCTAGTAAATCTTTTCCCCGGGAAAAGATATCAATGTGTCAGTTTTCCTGCTCTATAAGTACTACGTGTTTCCCCCATAGAAGACCCCCCGATAGTAAAACTAGGGGGGGGTTTAGGGACGGCTAATGTAAGAATACCCCGAAAAAGCGTGTAAACTACCCTACGTTGTCTGCGCCCCGGGCCTGCGATGGCCCGTGCGCCACAGGGGGCTTCGTTTTAAGCGGCTCCTCAGGGAGGCATTAGCTGAATGCCGAGTACAGCGCACGTTCGGGCCTGCCTGGCCCGGGAAGTCCCCCGGATTCCTTTAACCTACAGAAACCCTCCGGGGGCGCATATAGGTGAAGGGATACCACTGCGGGCACAAAAGGGGAGCGTCCCGGGTCCCCCAGTGGCCTCCGGGTGACCGCAGACTGGGTGTCCGGAGCTCCTGGCCAGGCAGCGTGTGTATCCGCTGCGTGCGCGGGGTGGATGTCACCCGCCTGTGCCGAGAAGAAGATAAAACAAAAGCGGAGAGCGCGGGGTCCAGGGAAGTGATTTTTTTTTTTTTTTTTATTTGATATTATTGCCTAAGCCTGCCTACGCTGCCTTAACCCGCCTTATACCTGCCCTATACCTTCCCACAGCTGTATACCTGCCCACAGCCGGCCCCATACCCGCCTACGTGCCTATACCCCCTACAGGCCTATACCTGCCCTATCCCCCTACAGCCTGCCCTATACCTGCGTATGGGGCCAATACCTGCCATATAAGACATACCCCGAAAGTAAGACATAGTGGGACTTTTGGGGGTAAAAAGAATGTAAGACGCTGTCTTACTTTCAGGGAAACACGGTACCAGAAAATCAGATAGCATGTTCACTGTGGCAGGTTTCCTTTATAGATAGTCGCGCTAATGCTAGTTGTAACTGGTGACGACTGAAGAAACTTTGATGCCTTTTGCAAATTTATGGTTGCGTTTTGGTTCCCACGTAAAGCACTGCATTGGAAGACATGGTGTTGTCTCTAGAAACACCAGACCCCTTTCCCAGTTTTGGACAACCATTTTACCGTGTTCCCTTCTCTCCTATTTCTATGCACCACTATCTTTTCCAACAGACAAAATTACATGGGCTGTACCCGTTAATGTCAGCAGTCTTTAGGGCACTATTTCATTTTAGCGTAGGCCCCCTTTAAGGTTTGTGCTATATTTACTTCTCCAATAATAAGCTCTTCATTGCAGTGGTTACCCTTCCCTGACACGGTGCATGTCAGATGAAAGTACTTTTTCCCCCAAAAAATGAAGAGTGTAATTGTTATTTCGCGTGGGATTAACAAGATGTTGAGTGAAAACGATTTTCATGGATCTTTCCAGTCCCCAAGCAGCAAAGTTGTTCTTTTTAACCTACTAAGTAATGATGATAAATTTAAAATTTGAACATCCAAATTGGGGCCCAGGAAAATTTTGAGGTAAGTGGGCTTTTCATGATGGTTTGCAACAGAAAGCCTCACAGCCACATAAACATTTTCACAGCATTTGTTTAGTCTTCTCCCGCTATGGTATCAAATCGAAATCACACAGGGTGGTCACCATAATAAATGTAAACAGACTTCTCTCATATAGCAGTGCTGCGGTTACTGAAAACATTTGGTGGAGGGTTGTGTCCTCAGCAGTGCTGGCGTTACCTTGTTAGGGAAGATATAGATGTCAGAGATTACCTAAAATTTTTTCCTTAAAGGGTCTTTTTATGAGTATCAATTGAAGGCATTTTATTTATGTGTATAAAAATGGATTTATGATGTCTTCTCTTTATGCATGCCCAAACAACTGGCCCAATCTGCACCAAATCTGAAACATCGGTAAATCAGGTGCTCCAGAAGGTTTTGAACCAGGTTTCAGCTCCCTACGACATACCACTCCTGAAATATGCACAAAAAATGGAGCTCAACCTATTTATCATTCACATAAACTGAAAGCCTTTCAGACCAGTCATGCCTTCAAAAAGGAACCCTTTACTTGGATGAAAGACTCCTGCAGCAGGGTGCATGGCCAAAATGCATACACCCAAAAAGTGAGGTCAAAATTTTCCTCAGAGATGAGGCAGACTTCAGTCTCCACAAGATAGAGAAGCAGCAGAGATTCCCCAGCAAACCCAAGCTCAATTGTGAGCTGACCAAAGTCAGAAAACAGTGAGCTGCTGAAACTCCCCAGCAGACAGAAGCCTGTCTCCAAGCTGACCAGATGCATCACAGCCGACAGCTGCTGAAACTCCCCAGCAGACTGAAGCCTGTCCCCAAAAGCTGACCAATGCTCACAGCCGACAGCTGCTGAAACCCCCCCCAGAGACGAACCCTGTCCCAAGCTGCCCGATCCATCACAGCCGACAGCTTTTAAACTCCCCAGCAGAGAAGCCTGCCCAAGCTGACCAGATGCATCACAGCCAACAGTGAGCTGCTGAAACTCCCCAGCAGACTGAAGCCTGTCTCCAAGCTGACCAGATGCATCACAGCCAACAGTGAGCTGCTGAAACTCCCCAGCAGACTGAAGCCTGTCTCCAAGCTGACCACATGCATCACAGCTGACAGTGAGCTGCTGAAACTCCCCAGCAGACTGAAGCCTGTCTCCAAGCTGACCACATGCATCACAGCTGACAGTGAACTTCTGAAACTCCCCAGCAGACTGAAGCCTGTCTCCAAGCTGACCAGATGCATCACAGCCGACAGCTGCTGAAACTCCCCAGCAGACTGAAGCCTGTCTCCAAGCTGACCAGATGCATCACAGCCGACAGCTGCTGAAACTCCCCAGCAGACTGAAGCCTGTCTCCAAGCTGACCAGATGCATCACAGCCGCAGCTGCTAAAAACTCCCAGCAGATAAAGCCTGTCTCCAGCCCCCCGACATCAAGCGACAGCTCTAAAAATTCCCCAGCAGATGAAGCCTTTCCCCAAACTGCCCGGGTTTCTCACACCCCAAACAGTGAACTTCTGAAACCCCCCAAACAACTGAACCCGTCCCCAAGTGACAATCATCACAGCCAACAGTGACCTTCTGAAACTCCCCAGCAGACTGAAGCCTTCTCCACTGACCAAGACAACCCAAAACAGCTGCTAAAACCCCAGCAGACTGAAATATGAGAGAAGTCTCAGCGAGACAGACGAGCAGTAGAAGCTCCCCAGCAAACCCAAGCCCATCTTCAGGATAACCAATAGTGAACAGATTTTTTAACCACACATACAAACAACAGTTAAATGAAACAGACCAATGCTAAGTCAGGTAATTCTGCTGGTATGAAACATTGCCATCTGCATAAGCATGTTAGTTAATACAGTTTTAGTTTCTACAATCCTTTTGTTGATTCTTTTAAGCTCCAGATAGTAAATCTAAACCTATCACCTGTAAAGGCCTTATTCTGAGGAAACTGATTTCTTCCACCATTTATTACCATCACCACGTACATGAATTAGAAAAATAGATTTAGGCCCGTGGACGGGGAATTACATATGGCTTTTCACACCCCACAAAAGAGCTTTGACCATACGCCTTAAAATCTTATTTTGATCTATACTAGTTTGCAAGCCCCTCTGGTCTAATGCCAGATCAAAGACAGATACGAAATACTGTTGTTGTTTTTTACAATTCTTTCTTTAGTCCAATATTGCATTCATTTGTGTTCCATATGTTATTATAAATTATTCATTTTTAATCTGTAATAATTCCACTTTTTTGTTACCTATTTTTCTTTCTTTTTTGGTAATGGTGGTAATAGGGCAGCATGGTGGCTCTATGATTAGCACTATTGTCTTGCATCTAGTGTCCCAGGTCAAATCCAAGGACAATATCTGCATGGAGTATGTATGTCCTTGTACTTGAGTCGGTTTCCTCTGTGTATTCCAGTTTCCACCACAACCATACGGAAAGGTTAATTTGGATTGTGAGCCTAAATGGAGACAGGGGAAAATGTGATTAATGACAATATCTGTACAGTGCTATAAAATACAACTGCACAATAGTAATTAATACAATTAATTGTGTTGCCTAAATATGGATATAAAATAACAGAACAAATTATGCCATCTGCATTTAAAAGCATATATATATATATATATATATATATATATATATATATATATATATATATATATACACAGGCAGTCCCCGACTTACATCTGTCCCCTAGTTACAAGCGGATACTTATGGGACATGCTGCCACTTGTAGTTCTATGTTCCCCAGCAGATATTAGCTGTGATACAAAAAGTTCCAGCATGCCTCAGCAGCACATGAGGGGAAATCTTCGTAACAGGGACACAGACCGCAAAAAAAATGTAAAAACTCTTCGCTGCACTATCCAAAACTAATTTTTAAAAAAACCTTTTGTGCTGGCGTTACATTTAATAAATATACCTGTTCTGACTTACATACAAATTCAACTTAAGAACAAACTTATAGTCTCTATCCCGTTCGTAACCCGGGGACTGCCTGTATATATATACTGGTGTGCATATATATATAATATTGTAAGGCCCTGATGGGCAAGGTGGGGAATGGGGTATACATCGGCTCCAGAGTTCTTGCTCAGGTATGGCGAGACTAATGCACGTCACCGAGAAACCTGGCCTTGGTGAGGTAAGAGCCGTCACTTTGTTGATATCAGCTGTGGTAGGTGGTTGGCACACGTTTAGCAGTATAGTTTAGCTGTGGACGGCTTTTACCAAGAGCAGTCAAAGAGTTGGGTGGGTGACTGCCAGGGCCGTTCCTAGGGGCGGGCGAGACAGGCGATCGCTCGGGGCACCAAGGCTCTGCTCACCCGAGGGGAGCACTGCGACCGCTCGAACCGCCCGGAGGATCGCCTCTGACTCTGTGCAGCTGTTTTATAACAGTCGCGCAGAGCCAGCAGCTGCTAGTGCAGGGAGAAGGCGGGACCGATCGTTCCCGTCCTGTCTCCTCCCCTGTATCAGAGTCGCAGGGGGCGCACAGCTTTCACAGCGCCCCCTGCGATGCTGGGTCTCCTCGGTCGGCAGCTCTGCCGCCGAGGAGATCTCTGGGAGCTGCGTGCAGTGTAAGCGGCGTGATGAGCCGCTCCGGACTGGGATGCGCGGTCTGAGGTGAGTACTCTTTTGTTATTTTATAATTAGTTACAGGGGCAGCTACTGGCTACAAGGGGGGGCATCACTGGCTACAAGGGGCATCTACTGGCTACAAGGGGACATCACTGGTTACAAGGGGGGCATTACTGGCTACAGGGGGCATCACTGGCTACAAGGGGGGCATCACTGGCTACAGGGGGCATCTACTGGCTACAAGGGGGCATCACTAGCTACAAGGGGCATTACTGTACAGGGGGCATCACTGGCTACAAGGGGGCATCACTGGCTACAGGGGGTATGTACTGGCTGCAGGTGGCATCACTGGCTACAGGGGGGCATCACTGGCTACGGGGTCATCACTGGCTACAGGGGCATCTACTGGCTGCAGTGGGCATCTACTGGCTGCATGGGGCATCTACTGGCTACAGGGGGGCATCACTGGCTACAGGGGGGCATCACTGGCTACAGGGGGCATCACTGGCTACAGGGGGCATGTACTGGCTGCAGGGGGCATCACTGGCTACAGAGGGGGCATCACTGGTTACAGGGGTCATCACTGGCTGCAGGGGGCATCACTGACGACAAGGAGGGCATGTACTGGCTGCAGGGGGCATCACTGGCTACAGGGGGCATCACTGGCTACAGGGGGGCATCACTGATACAGGGGGCATCACTGGCTACAGAGGGGCATCTATTGGCTACAGGGGGGCATCTACTGGCTACAGGGGGCATTACTGGCTACAAGGGAGCATCTACTTGCCAGGGGGGCATCACCTGGCTACAGGGGGGGCATCACTGACTACAGGGGGCATCACTGGCTACAGAGGGGCATCTACTGGCTACATGGGTGCATCTACTGGCTACAGGTGGCATTATTGGCTTCAAGGGAGCATCTACTTGCCAGGGGGGCCATCTACTGGCTACGGGGGTGGCATCTACTGGCTACGGGGGGGCATCACTGGCTACAGGGGGGGCATCTATTGGCTACAGAGGGGCATCTACTGGATACAGGGGGGGGGGCATCTACTGGCTATGGGGGGCATCTACTGGCTACGGGGGGCATCACTGGCTATAGGGGGCATCAACTGGCTACAGGGGGCTACTACCTGGCTATAGGGGGCTTCTATGTGGCTACAGTGGGCATATTATATTGCTAAATTTCTTCACCTCGCCCTGAGTGAAATTTAGCCTATGAAGTGCCCTGGTGACTGCTCACCGTGTCCCATTGCCAGGATTTGGTTGGTCTATATAATTCAGTTAGTCAGCTGACTGGGTGTGTCTGCTATTACAGGCCAGGAAGTCTGGGCCAGAGAGGCTACACCAAACCATCCTAAGCTACAAAACGGTAGTAAGGAGTTTTACTGTTAGTTAGTGCTCGGACGAGCAGGTCTTTATTTTATGCATAGTCTGTTTTGACATACGTTTTTTGTCTGCCACCTGAAAATAAATGCCGGACAAGAACCGTGCTTCCACAGAAAGGCTGTCTGTGTCTCTATTGGCCCGGGACTTTGTTATACCACCGAGCTTACCCCCCCTACTATATATATATATATATAATATATATATATATATATATATATATATATATATATATTTTATATATATACACACATACACACACACAGAAAAGTGAGTTAAACCATTTAAATGTATCTGTAGTGTTTTTTACGCAAAAGAAAATATTTGAATTTGATATACAGAAGTCTGAATGAGTCCTAAGGCACGGTGCTAGCTTCAACCTTCACAGAGATCATATTCTTTGTTCCGGAACAGTTTCTTTTAAAGTCACTGATGCTGTGGAATTAACAAAAGCCACTTGGTGTCACTGTAAAACTGCTGTGTCTGCTCCGTCTTAAATCTTTGTGCTTTCATCATCAAAAGTCACCTGTGATTTCTACCTGACAGACAGCAATTTTTATGTTTTGCTAAGTCTCTTCCCCTAGTTTTCTTCTTCATTCACAAAATTGATTTAGTTTTATGTCAGATTGACTGCAAATTTAAGAAAAAACAACACCAACAAGATTCGCACACCCCTGAATAGACTAACGAGCAAATTGGGATCAAACTATTCATCATGGTTGTAGGTGTACTGTAGACTGTCCTCTATAGCCCAGTTGAATTGGATAATTATTTTACTGCTATTTATTGAATGTATTATTATGCATGTTTTGGGTTTTTTTTTTAACTCATCCGCTCATCCGCTGCTGAGGGATACATCTCATAAGGGGTGCAATATCCAGCAAAGGGCAGATGCATGGATAAAGATATTTGCCATGGAATTGTACCCCAAATGGGACAATGCCGTAGCTAAGCAGAAATAATTCTGATTTAGATAGCAGAGGAGCAGGACAGAGGCAGTCCTATGCACACCTGGATGGTGGGGTCCATTCACTGTGATATATACAGTATACTCCAAGGCAGACAGAGCCATGGAGCGGAGAAATGAGGTGGGATTATTTCATCTGAGCATTACTGCTTTCCAAAAATGTAATTTACCTCTATAGCCCAGGCATGAGATAAGATCTATTCTTGATAGAGTAAGCAGCCACTAGACAACAAGCATGTGACACTATCAACCTCTAGCCAACAAGGATAAGCCTGTAATACATGTGTAGATATATGTATGACATATTCTCTTCCAGTCATTCATCTCCTTGGTCTTTAATAGCCATGTACAAATAGCAGCGTAATTATATATGCATGTGTAATGTGTCATTATTGATTCCCCACTAAATGTGTGTGTGTATGTCAAATGCCAGCATAATGAGAGAGAGAGATTTTTCTAAGGTATTTTGTATTACTTTCTGCAAAGTCAAAAATTTCCATACATTTCATTAGTATTTGGTAGCATTGCCCTTAAACTGTATGATCTGGGTCAAATTGGATATCCTTCCACAAGCTTCTCACAGTAGTTAGTAGGAATTTTGGCCCATTCCTCCTGACAAAACTGGTGTAACTGAGCATGTCGTAGGTCGCCTTGCTCAATCTGCCTTTTCAGCTTGCCCATAAATTTCAAATAATTGAATAGGGACTTTGTGAATGGTCACTCCAAAACATTGACCCTTGTTATCCTTAAGTCACTTTGTAACCAGTTTGACGGTAGCTTCAGGTCATTGTCCATTTGGAAGACTCATTCTGCCCAGTTTTAAACTTCCTGGCTGACTGCTTAGATGTGCTTCAGTATTGCCACATAATATTCTTTCCTCATGATGCCATCTATTTTGTGAAGTGCACAGTCCTCTCAGCAAACAACCCCATAAAATAATGTGCATCCCAGGATTCACATTGGGATGGTGTTCTTTGGCTTCCAAGCTTCTCACTTTCTCCCTAATGTAAAAGATGGTCATTAAGCCAAACAGTTCAATTTTAGTTTCATCAGACCACAGGACATTCTCCAAAAATATAGGCTTTGTTCCTTGTGCATTTGCAAACATTAATCTGGCTTTATAAAGTTTCTTTGGAGTATGGCTTCTTCTGCAAAGTCGCCTTTCAGCCTGTTGATACAGTACTTGTTTCACTGTGGATAGACACTCTTAAACCTGCTTTCCCCATCTCAAAAGGTCTTTTGCTTTTGTTCATTGGGTGATATGCACATGTCGGACCAAAGCACTTATCTCTGAGCACAGAACCCATCCCTTCCTGAGCATAGATGGATGGATATTCCCATCTTGTTTGTACTTGGATATAATTGTTTGTACAGATTAGTGTATGTAAACTTTTGACTTTGCAGAAAGTAGTAAAAATGTCTTAAAATTTACTCTCTCATTATTCGGCATTTGGCAAATTTAAAAATAATTTTGGTAATCCAATTGACCTAAACGGGTAAGATTTATTCTGATTACATGTCAATGGGGAGAAAAACTTTCATATTGTCTTTTTAATGTAAAGTAAACTTCTGGTTTTAATTGTGTATATATTTAACACTTTATCATAATAAAAGAACTGTATTACAAAATCACAGTGCATTACAGAAAATATGTGATGGACAAAACAATACTTTTACCCACAGAAGTATCCGTTTTTACATACACACACCCCTCACACTCACACAAAGGGGCACCTCCTATAATAGCCTTTGGCATGTGGGGAATATAATGTGTAAGTAACCAAAAATTTTGTTTTATCTCATTATAAGTGTCATGAATCACGGCATACACATAATGTAGTGTGAGGTAATACAAAGAAACTAGATAGCCCTTAGTAACAGGAGCTGATACAATTGATAGAACTGCTTGTGATATTACATTTGTCATCTTGGCTGTCAAATTACTGGAAACATTGTATATACATTGTTAAGGCTTGTCCCCCCCAGCACAGGTTTTCCATCGGTTTTACAGACGGTTTCCGGATTTGAAAGCTGTCTGTAAACCGACTGTCAGCCTTTTACATTGACATAATAGAAAATCCGTACAGCAGTCCCCACTGAACGGATTTTCCGTCGGACTGTTTTTTACACTGCCAGCAGTCCGTAAAACTCAGAACATGTTCGTTATTCCCCCCGGTTTTCGGGTGGAACATGAACATTGGGTCGGGGGGGAGGGCTTGAATCCGCAAACCACAGACAAAAGCCGCCCCCCTGCCCCTTGAAATCCTTCCCAAATTTTTTAAAAAAGCCTTGTACAGAAAAAATTCCGAGGAAGGCCATAAGCCCCGGGGGGGCACAGTATTCCCAGTAAGGCAGTCCCGGGTTACTACGGGATAGGGACTGTAGGTTTGTTTTTTAAAGGGGTTGTCCGCTAAATGGGGGTTTTAATTTAAAATTTTTAAAAAACAACAGCTTTGCAATATAGTTTATTACAAATGTTCTACTGATTTTGAGCTAGCCCCGTTTGTATTACTACATCAGCTCCTCAAATCTCTATAGTAGCCCACCTGTTTTCCTTTTTTACTGGGTGCAGGTCTGAATGATCATCACCTTTGAAGACAGGTCGGGGCAGAGAGCCCCTCCAGCACAGAATGCTTCTTATGGGGGAGGAGGAGGGGGGGGGGGGAGGGGGGCCCGCGCTGTTCCGAGCTGCCCGGATTAACCCTTGTGTCCCCCCTCTACTCTTACCAGATAATGTACGCATGACCCTGTTGTTCATAATCATGATAGTCTTTGGAATGGACTATACTAATACTATAGAGATAGGCATGTGAATATTTATGTTCTCCTGTATTAGGGAACACCGAGTATAGTAACACTGCCCTTGTTTTGCTGGAGATGTGGAGATTTTAAACTAACAGGGGGTATAGGAACACATCATCCCCCCTGCTCTATTTCCCAAAAGCTTCATATTCCTCTCTTAAAAACTCCTAGATCCGCCCTCTCCTGCAACAACCTAGCAGGCACACCGGGGGAACCTGAGAGCAAACCCCCCCCCCCCCCCCTGATAGAAGTTACGTGCTGCCTGTGTGCTGATGGGAGGGGGGAGAAGCAGAACAGGGCAAAACCGGCACGCCCCTCAGTTAACTTTCCAGGGACACTGACAGGTGAAAGCTCGAATAGACAAAAATCCCTTTTAAATTGAAATTTGATGTAAGCGGAACAGGTAGATTTATTTAAAGTTATTCCGCAAAAAAAATTGTTTTAGTATTGGATAGTGCAGGGGAACAGTTTTTACATTTGTTTTGCTGTCTGTGCCCTTTTTTAGGAATTTCACCTAATGTTCTGTATTCATGTGCGCGTGGCATGCGGCACTTGGGTTATCATGGGGCGTGACCAGTGTTGAATGCACCACCCCCATAAGTCTCCGTTTGTAACTGGGGCTATGTAAGTCGGAACGATGTAAGTAGGGGACTGCCTGTATAGAGGTTGTCACACACAATGAGCTGCATGGACACAGGTGACTGATGTAGAAATCCAAAGCCCGCCCGCAATCCTTGAGGCTCTGTGCTACACAAAAATGCAGGACCCACAACTTCAAAAACTGCTGCTAAAGCCAATGATCTGTTGACAAGAGCAGACACCTAGGAATTCAAGCTAATGCTAGATTTTTTTGGAATACACTTTCTAAGAAAATTCATGTCCTTTCAAATGAATTACAAAGAGTCTTTGGACATCAGTGCAGCTATAGATCTAATTGACACATGCATAACAAAAAACAGAGAGCTGAGACATTTGTGGCTGAAACACAGCCAAAGACTTGGCTACTAAGGGACAAATGTATGAAAACTGTCTAGGTCTTAAACTCTTTGTTGCCCAACGCAACCAATCAGAGCGCCCCTTTCATTTCATATAGTATTAACGGGACGCTCTGGTTGGTTGTTATGGGCAACAGAGACAGTTTTAGACCTATACAGTTTTCATACATGAGGCCCTAAGTGCAAGGAGACCCTGCATACTATGGAGGAAAGGTTTATAAGATAGCTCGCTGAGCTCGCTTTAGAATTCTGTTTCAAAGAGCCTGTTCTTCACAGCCAGCTTCGGTCTCACACCTAGTTACGCTGTGGGTGCTTCTGTAGCAGTCATTGGCATATGTGCTCTGCTATTCCTAGCTAAGCCTGTTAGTTGGAGATCCTTAACATAATGTTTTAACAGTAAGGCAAAAGGTTTTGAAAAGGGTTAAAGTTTGTCACTAACACAAATAAGCAACTCCAGTGCTTGAGATAACAGCAGAGAGTGAGGTGACCATGGTCTGCCATGGCAGCTGGAGCAAGGAGAGCAGAGTGAGATGATCGGTAACATAGGATAGCTTGTGTATACAAGCAGAAGGTAAGACCTCATCTAGCTTTGAAACCAAGCAAAATCAGATCAGCAATGTAGTTGGTCATAGTCTATATTTACCTTTGTCTACATGTTGAAAGCTAATCCTTGTGGTGAGAAACCCCTTCAATAACCAGCACTTTCAAGACCTAAAAAAGTGATTGAACATATATGTTTCAGCTCAGGAATGAAACCATTTGATATATGCCTAATTTGAATATGATTCTAGCCACTTAATAGCTCTGCTGTCCGGGGTTTGGCAGACCTCTGTTTTCTATGTACTGTGGTCTATATCATGGCTTGGAGCCAATGTCTTCTTGACTATGTTTGGATAGTCTGCTGCTGTCAGATACCAAGTTGGTTTGGATGTGTATCTCCTCCTTATACATAGTTGACCTGTTATTAAAGTTGGCTATTGTACTGTTCTTCTCCTGTGTACGTGTGTAATTTAGCAGACTGCATAGATACTAGGCTACACAAGTTTGTCATAGGTGATGTAGCACTCCTACTGAGTATAGTCTATTGTCCAGTCATTGAGCTGTAAGTATGGCATTGTGTTTGTGTTTTTGTATGTACAGTGGTGGCCAAAAGTATTGGCACCCCTGCAATTCTGTCAGAAAATACTCAGATTCTTCCTGAAAATGATTGCAGTCACTAATTCTTTGGTATTAAAGGGGTTGTCTCGCTAGAAAGAATAGCTTTCAAATTGTAGGGAACACAAAATAAAGACATTTTCCAAATATATTGCTTTGTTCCTCTGTTTTCCCTAAGGAGATACAAGTGAATTTATGACCTCCCTGGCTATTTCAGTTCCCTCAGTAACTGACCTGTAAACAATTCTCCCCCTGCTGTTTGTTCAATGAGATAACAGTGAGTAATGTCATCACACAGGTCCTGGCAGTGTCCTGTGCTGCTCAGCAGTAAAAAGCTTGATTTATGTAAAATAAACAGAAATGTAATTAGGGCTTTTGTTTTGGGGATCAGATAAGAAGTCCTGTTAGTAGTTTGAGAAGCTAATTTGATCTAATTAGCATCTGAAAGCACAGCATGGCATGGAGCTGTACAAGCATGGAGCTTATGCAAATGAGTCAGTCTGAACAAGGAAGTGACAGAGTATTTCATTCATGCATTCTCTGAAACTGTGAAGGGAGACAACTCCTTTAATATATTCATTTATTTTGCTTGCAATAAAAAAAACACAAAAGAGAATGAAACAAAAATCAAATCATTGATCATTTTACACAAAACTCAAAAAATGGGCCGGACAAAAGTATTGGCACCCTCAGCCTAATACTTGGTAGCACAACGCTTAGCCAAAATAACTCCGAACAACCGCTTCCGGTAACCATCAATTTTTTGTGATTTTCACAAAAATTGAAGAGGGCCAGCCCGTACCAACAGGCACAGATTTGGGTAAAATTTTACTTTGACCCAAATCTAAAGGGCAACAAGGTTACATGTTTTTTTTTTTTTTTTTAATAAAATAGCTAGGGGGTTAAAATTGATTTATATTTTTCTTCCTGGAAGAGCTGGTGGAGGTCATTGAAGGATAGGTTCTGAAAGCTTCCGAATGAGGGAAACATAATGGGTCCACTTTCCTGTGGATGAACTCCAGGAGCTGCAGTTCCTACTGAGCAGTACAGAGCCCCAGTTGTAAAGTGACTGCCATACCCCAGCCTTAAAAATAGAAAGTACTGGTTTGAAAATAGTTGCGAAGGTATGTTCACATTAGTAACAAATAATTACAGATGAGAAAAATGATGAGAACATTCACTTTTATTTCATGCCTGATCAACTTTATATCTGTTCATTAATTATCCAGTACACTTTTAAAATTCATTTTCATCCATTTATTTTTTCTATTACCCACAATTCCACTTTTTTGTTATTTGTGGGTTATTGTTTCATGGCTGAAAGAACTGATTGAATAATGATTGCATCCAATAGTTTGGGGGTAGAAATGCTCTTCAGTAATATATCTGTGCTTCTCATCTGTCAACATAAAATAATATGCTATACTTAATTGTATTGTGCTCTCACATCAAATGCACATTATGGGATTTTCCCTGTTTTACATGCAATTTACATTATAACTGAGAAGCATGTGCTATTTATACATTATTAATTAGTATTTAGATGGGGAAGTGTCCTTGATTGCCAGCACTGGAAACAGATTCACTTCTCATGATGCAACCAATTAAGACGTTCTTCGTTATTGCGGAGTTCTTGGAAGTAATTAAATGCATTAATTCTAATATACAAAGCAGGGGGTTCATGAACAGTATGTCAGTTAGGGACAGAACTCCTATTACACAATCTGAGCCACAAGGCAAAGCATCAAGGTAAAGCTTTGTAGCTTGTTAATTTTTTCTTTAGTATGCAGCCATAGAGCCTCCGTGAACAGGCAGACAGACTCCATTGGACTTTGTGTACGAAGAACTGCTTCTGGGAAGAACACCTTACACACAAAGTAATGTGGTACTAAGAATGACTTTGAAGGATTTTGGAGACATACAGATGCATGGAATAAAGCTTATGCATCTTTATTACTTCCCTATTAAAGGAGTTGTCTCATTACGAGCTTTCAGCCTGTCAGTGTCCCTGGTAAGTTGAACTGAGGGGCGTGCTAGCTTGTCTGTCTCTTCTGCTCCCTCTCCCCCCTCCCATCAGCACACAGGCAGCTACGTAACTTCTATACAGGGGGGGGGGGGAGGGGGTTTGCTCTCAGAGTTCACCCTGTGTGTGCCTGCCTAGGTCTGTTACAGGAGAGGGCTGATCTATGAGTGTAGAGAGGTCTGTGAAGCTGCTGTGTATGCTTATAGCAGAGGGGATGCATGTGTTCCTATATCCCCTGCTTAGCTTACAAGTCTCCACATCTCCAGCAACAACAAGGGAAGTGTTACTATACTCAGGATGTCTCACTAATACAGGAGAGCATAAAGTATTCACATGCCCCCTGATCTGTATAGTATTAGTATAGTCACAGTTCCAAAGACATATCATGATTATAGTAACAGACAGGGTCACTGCTGTCACATCTATCTGTGTAGAGAGCAGGAGGAAGCAGGCACACACAGGGTTAATCCAGGACACAGACGCCAGAGTCCTCCCTCCCCCTCCTTCCACTCCAGAAGCATTCTGTGCAGGAGGGGCTCTCTGCTCCGACCTGTCTTCAAAGGTGATGAGTCATTCAGACCTGACAGCCAGTAAGATAAGGATCAACAGGTCAGCTACTATAGAGATTTGAGAAGCTGATGTAGTAATACTAACAGGGCTAGCTCAAAATCAGTAGGACATTTGTAATGAACATATATTGCAAAGCTGCTTGTTTTTTAAAGATCTTTAAATTAAAACCCAATCATTGTAGCGAGACAACCCCTTTAAGCTCTGTCTTCACAGTTAACTTAAAATATCGTCAGAATTACACGCAGAAATTTTTAAACTTTCAAAATGGCAACATTTTGATATTTTTCACAAATAAACAAGGATTGTTTTGACCAAAATTAATTGCTATCTTAAAGTACAATGTGTCACAAGAAAACAATCTCAAAATCACATGAATAGGTAAAATTATAACAAAGGTATTCCCGGATTAAATGACACATGTCAGATTTTTAAAAAAGGGCTTGGTGCTTAAGCCCTAAACAGGCTTAGACTTTAAAGGGGTGTTCTCACTACAAAAATCCTATCCGTAATGATGGGCACAGTAAAAATGAGCACTTTTGCAATAGGTTTGTATTACCTAAATCACTTAGTATAGCAGATACAAGCTAATCTGTGTGTTCCACACCTAAAACCTGAGGTCATACCACGCCCCCTTTTCTGTGATTGGCTGACTGATATTTCATTCAGCCTGTTGGGACATGCCCCCTGTGCTGTGATTGACTGCCTTCACTCTGTGCTTACTCCCCCCTGAGCTTTGGAAAATGAAAGTGGAACTAGCTGCCTCAGCTTGTTGTGATTGTTGAGTCTGTATAATAAAGACTGTCCAAGCTCCTCTATGCTCCTCTTCCAGCCCTAAGTGAAGTATTACTGAGTCTCTAGCTGCTAGATTCACTGCCCCCCCCCATATAACACGGTCTTATACAGTCTGTTCCCCTCTACCTCCTGCCTGATAACAAAGGGGGGAGCAGAGTGCATTTCTCACATTTGTGTCATCAGTTCAGGCTGTATGTATAACAGTTTACAGCAGTGCAGGTGTCTGATTACAAGGAGCTTGTGGAGTGAGGTGACAGCTCTGCAGGCATGAGAACTGACCACTGCAGGAGGTCTGCAGAGCTGTGACATCCTCTCCATTCCACTGCTCACAAAGAAAGATGATGTCACCAGTCTTCAGTGAGGGAAGAAACGCCTACTGGGAGGAGAGACACGCCACTGGATTTTAAGCTGTAACAGACAGAAACAGTTCAAGTCTGCGAAAGCTTGTGATGAGAAAACCGCTTTAAGGGTTTTAATTGATTTTAAAAAATTTTTATTACATATGCAAGCTTCTTTGAGCTAAAAAGACTAGACTCAAATCTGATAGCGGTTAACTATACTGATTAATTGTAACAACCCTCAGAACAGAAAATTTGTGCCACTGCTGAATTTATCACACAAAATTAGATACATTTTAACAAAGTTTCAACTATGACAGGTATGGTATACGGCTGGTACAGGTCGACACGCTATGAATATGAATTAAGATGTTCCGATACACTGCTTTCCCTAGATAAGAGGGCATGTGGGTATATTACTGACCTCGCCATTAAATGTGCATTTTCTATCCTCTGTCTTATTTAAATACTCTAGTACAACAAAAAACATTTTTGTGTGTTAAACAAAGTGTAATTTGTTTTGCTCTATATAACGTCTTAACAACCTCTGAATGTTTTTTTTGTGGCCAACAGTTTTCAGTTTTGAGAGTGTGTCAGATTTATCACATTCCAAATTTTGGCCATACCATGTAGAACGGTCTTCTAAAATGGTCAATAATTGCATTAATGTGGTATTCGGTTATGTTCACACACTGAAAAATCTCATTATTTCCACAGGAGCCTTCAGGGAATCAATAAGAAAATTGCATATCAAATCATGTAGATTTTGTTGCAGATTTTCTTTTTTATGCTGTGGATTATACCATAAATCAGGGGTGTCAAACTCAGACTCATGGGCAAAATCTGGCCCACAGTGTAATTATATGTGGCCCATGAGTAATGGCCAGGCAGTGTACAGAGCAGAAGACGAAGAAGCCAGGAGCAGTCATTACATTACTCTCACTTAGCCTGTCATCCTGCATAAAGTATGTGGCAGGAGAGACAAATCTGACAGCAGGAGGACAACTGATAAAATAAGAGCAGCTCATAGGAAGAACTAGGATCCGGAGCCTCCACAATTAACCCTAACAGCCCCTTCTCAGCCCCAGCATCTCTGCAGGCAGCAGGGTACTCCAAACGGAGATGCCACACCGTGCAACAGATAAGAATCGCTATGAAGATCACACGACACAGTGAGTTAACTGACTGCGATTGTCACGGGCGGGCCCGCGACCCCCGTCCCGGGTCGTGGGCACACCCGTGGTCGCCGCACGAGCGGCAACGCCGCCCGCATGTCGGGCGGTGGGCGCGCTCACCCGGCCGGCCTGGCTCCTCTCTACTTACCCGGCCGCACTCCTGTAGCGGTCTCAGCCTCCCGGTGCACGCGTCTCCGACATCTAAGGCGCGCGCGCGCGCCGGCACTGCGAGATTTAAAGGGCCAGTGCACCGGTAATTGGCTATTGCCGGTCACTGCCCTTATTTAAGCCTGCCCCTTCCTGGGGCTGTTGCCGGATCTTTAGTGCCATTTCAGCCTATAGAGAAAGCATTACAAGCCTTGTTCTGACTTACCGTGTACCGTACCATTAGTTCCGTTCCTCGACCACGCATCTTGCCGTCTGCCCTGACCAAGTGCCTGTCCACGACCACGAACCTGTGCCGCCTGCCCTGACCTTCTGCCTGTCCCCGACTACGAGCCTGCCTGACGATTCTGCACCACGCTATACCTTGGCTGCCACCGCAAGCAAGTCACGTCAGGGGTAACGACCTGGTAGACTCCCGCCGCAGCAAGTCCATCCCGCTTTGCGGCGGGCTCTGGTGAAAACCGGGACCTACATAGATTCCGTTTCCTGGCGCGGCTTCCACCATCGCTTGCGGTGGTCCACTGGATCCACTTCTACGTCCGGGTATGTGACAGTAAGATCCGGCCATGGATCCCCCCCAAGGTGCCTCTGCCGTCTGACGCTGACCTCAGCAGTCACAACAGCTCGCTCAGCAAGCCCAGCAACTCGGCCATCTCTCCGCCATGATGCAGCAGCTCCTGGCCGCTCAGCAGCAACAACCCGCTCCCGTGGCTCCCGCTGCTCCCCCGGTTCTGGCTCCAACCGCTGGTCCACGGCTTCGTCTATCTATGCCGACCAAGTTCGATGGGGACTCCAAGGCCTGCAGGGGCTTTATCACCCAATGCTCCCTGCACATTGAGTTAATGGGCAACCAATTTCCTACCGAACGGTCTAAGGTGGCGTTCGTGCTAAGCCTTCTCTCCGGGAAAGCCCTGGCCTGGGCTACCCCCCTCTGGGACAGGGACGATCCGGTCACAGCTAACCTGGCTTCATTCCTCACCGAGTTCAGGAGCGTTTTCGAGGAACCATCCCGGGCTTCGTCTGCCGAGACCGCCTTGCTAAATCTGCGCCAAGGGGACTCATCTGTAGGCGATTATGCCGTACGTTTCCGCACTTTGGCCTCCGAGTTATCGTGGAATGAAGCGGCGTTGACTGCCACCTTCAAGAAGGGCCTCTCCAGCCGCATCAAGGATGCTCTATCCGCCCGGGATCTCCCGTCTTCCTTGAGTGACCTTATCTCCCTGGCCACTCGGATTGACATCCGTTTCTCGGAACGCCAGGAGGAACTCCGGCAGGAACGGGAGCAAGCTAGACCCCGTCGTCTTCCTCGTCTGGCCCCAGTATTTCAAAGGCCGCCTCAGTTGCCCTCGCCACCTGCCGCCGAAGAGGCCATGGAGGTGGATCGGGCCCACCTGTCTACTACTGAGCTAAACAGAAGACGTGAGGAGAATCTTTGTCTGTACTGTGGCAGTGCAGACCATTTCCGCAGATCCTGCCCACTGCGCCCTCAGCGTCCGGGAAACGGGCGCACCTAGGATACGTAGGAGAGGCGTCCCTAGGTGAGAGCAAGCCCTCTCCTCGCCTGACCATGCCCGTGATCGTCGGCACTGGGCCTGGTGCCCAGTTTCAGGCTACTGCTTTCCTGGACTCTGGGTCTGCCGGAAATTTCTTGGACGCTGCCCTGGTATCCCAGCATAACCTCCCTGTGATCCGCCTGGAGAAGCCCCTACTCATCTCCTCGGTCAGTGGAGAGATTCTCAAGGATCCAATTCGGTTCCGAACTGAGCCCCTGGTCCTACAAGTAGGGGTGCTGCATAAGGAGAGACTTGCGTTCTACGTACTACCCCGTTCCTCCTCGTCCATTCTCCTGGGTCTCCCGTGGCTGCAACGCCACGCTCCCGTGCTCGATTGGCAGACGGGCGAAGTCCTGAGTTGGGGTTCGGAGTGTCAGTCTCGCTGTTTGGTGGCACCTCGCCCGGTGCTTACCGCTTCTTCGGGGTCGTCTAAGCCTCTGACGGGCCTTCCTGCACCATACCAAGCCTTCGCAGATGTCTTCTCCGAGAAGCAAGCTGAGACGTTGCCGCCCCATCGCCCATACGACTGTCCTATTGATCTTCTGCCCGGGACGTCTCCTCCACGTGGCAGGGTTTACCCCCTGTCGGTACCTGAGACCTTGGCTATGTCTACATATATCAAGGAGAATCTCCAGAGGGGGTTTATCCGCAAGTCCTCCTCTCCAGCTGGGGCCGGGTTCTTCTTCGTGGCTAAGAAGGACGGAAGCCTGCGTCCTTGCATAGACTATCGAGGCCTCAACAAGATCACGGTAAAGAACCGCTATCCCCTGCCCTTGATCACGGAACTTTTTGACCGTCTACGAGGTGCCAAGGTCTTTACTAAACTGGACCTGCGAGGGGCTTATAACCTCATACGGATACGTGAGGGCGACGAATGGAAGACCGCTTTCAACACCCGCGACGGGCACTTCGAGTACCTGGTCATGCCCTTCGGGCTCTGCAATGCCCCGGCCGTCTTCCAAGAATTCGTCAATGACATCTTCCGGGACCTCCTGTACACATGCGTGGTTGTGTATCTTGACGACATTCTGGTTTTCTCCCCCGACCTTGAATCCCATCAAGTACACGTGCGCCTTCTCTAAGTTAAAATGTGCCTTCGCCTCTGCGCCAGTGCTCTCTCGGCCAGATACTGAACAACCATTTTTTCTCGAGGTCGACGCCTCCTCGGTGGGGGCCGGGGCCATACTCTCCCAGAAAGGGCCCAAAGGCAAAACCCTCACTTGCGGGTTCTTTTCTAAAAGTTTTTCCTCTGCTGAAAGGAACTACTCTATCGGCGACCGGGAATTGCTGGCCATCAAGCTGGCACTGGAAGAATGGAGATATCTCTTGGAGGGGGCTCGTCACCCTGTCAGCATCTATACCGACCATAAAAATCTGCTGTATCTCCAGACTGCCCAACGCTTAAATCCACGCCAGGCTCGTTGGTCTCTCTTCTTCTCCCGGTTTAATTTTCTCATTCATTTTCGCCCTGCGGAACGAAATGTCAAGGCCGACGCTCTCTCCCGTGCTTCGGATGTGACTGGGGACGAGTCCACTCCACGGCACATTATCCCTCCAGAACGGCTCATCTCGGCCGCACCGATAGATCTACAACGCATTCCCCCCGGCAAGACATACGTCCGTCCCGCTCTTCGGAAGAGGATATTGTCATGGGGTCATTGCTCCCGTATGGCGGGGCACCCAGGAGTGCAGAGGTCCTGCTCTCTCATCTCTCGATTCTACTGGTGGCCGAGCCTAGCCCAGGATGTTCGTGAGTTCGTGGAGGCCTGCGCTTCCTGTGCCCGGAACAAGTCTCCTCGTCTCAAACCGGCAGGTCTGCTCCTGCCTCTACCTATACCCAGCTGTCCTTGGACCCATGTGGCCATGGATTTTATCACGGATCTCCCTCCTTCCGCTGGCAACACCGTGATCTGGGTGGTTACAGACCGGTTTTCAAAGATGTCCCACTTTATTCCTCTGCCGGGCCTACCCTCAGCTCCTCGCCTTGCCAGTCTATTTTTTCTTCATATTTTTCGGCTGCATGGGCTCCCTCGGCACATAGTGTCGGACCGTGGCGTGCAATTTGTCTCCAGATTCCAATGGGCAGGTAGAGAGAGTAAACCAGACCCTAGGTTGCTACCTGCGCCACTTTGTCTCCGCGCGCCAGGATGATTGGTCCAGCTTGTTGCCCTGGGCCGAGTTTTCGTATAACTCATTGGACTCGGAGTCTGCTGGTGCTGCTCCTTTCTTTATTGTCTACGGGCGACATCCCCGCCCCACCCCTCTCCCCCTTTCTGTGCCCTCGGAGGTCCCTGCTGTGGATGAGCTGGTCCAGGACCTGACAGCTATCTGGAAACAGACTCACCATTCTCTACTCCAGGCCTCCGCCCGCACCAAGGCTCAAGCCGACAAAAAGCGAAGACCTCCGCCAACCTTTTCCCCTGGTGACAAGGTGTGGTTGTCGGCTAAATATATACGTTTCAAGGTTCCCAGCTATAAGCTGGGTCCCCGGTTCCTGGGTCCATTCGAGGTGCTCAAGCGCATTAACCCAGTAGCATACAAGCTCCGCCTTCCCCCCACTATGAGGGTCCCGAACTCCTTCCATGTCTCCCTGCTAAAACCGGTCATCCTTAATCGCTTCTCTCGGGTACTTGCTCCTCCCACTCCTGAGGCCGATACCACCGATGTCTTTACGGTAAAGGAGATTCTGGATATGAAGACGGTCAGAGGGAAGCGTTTTTTTCTCATTGACTGGAAGGGGTTCGGGCCCGAGGAGAGGTCCTGGGAGCCAGAGAGCAATATTCTGGATCGTGACATAATTCAGAGGTTCCTCCAGGCCAGAAGGAGGGGGAGGCCGAAGGGGGGGGGGGGGTACTGTCACGGGTGGGCCCGCGACCCCCGTCCCGGGTCGCGGGCACACCCGTGGTCGCCGTACGAGTGCCCGGCCCGGCTCCTCTCTACTTACCCGGCCGCGCTCCTGTTGCGGTCTCAGCCTCCCGGCGCACGCGTCCCCGACATCTAAGGCGCGCGCGCGCGCCGGCACTGCGAGATTTAAAGGGCCAGTGCACCGGTAATTGGCTATTGCCGGTCACTGCCCTTATTTAAGCCTGCCCCTTCCTGGGGCTGTTGCCGGATCTTTAGTGCCATTTCAGCCTATAGAGAAAGCGTTACAAGCCTTGTTCTGACTTACCGTGTACCATACCATTAGCTTCCGTTCCTCGACCACGCATCTTGCCGCCTGCCCTGACCTAGTGCCTGTCCATGACCACGAACTTGTGCCGCCTGCCCTGACCTTCGGCCTGTCCCCAACTACGAGCCTGCCTGACGATTCTGCACCACGCTATACCTTGGCTGCCACCGCAAGCAAGTCACGTCAGGGGTAACGACCTGGTAGACTCCCGCCGCAGCAAGTCCATCCCGCTTTGCGGCGGGCTCTGGTGAAAACCGGGACCTACTTAGATTCCGTTTCCTGGCGTGGCTTCCACCATCGCTTGCGGTGGTCCAGTGGATCCACTTCTACGTCCGGGTACGTGACAGCGATCAGTACAAATAAAGTGGGTACCGGACTGTTTCCCTGGGTCTATGAGCATACCAGGACATAAGGCAGTGGCGGGGAAAAGGACTTGAGGTAAAAGACAGGCTTCTGCCATGCCGCAGCCGCAGAAAGAGATGAGCAGCAGGACATCTTTTGTCTCTCACGTAAAGCACGTACAGCTGTACAGTGCCTATTGACCTCCAGACTGGTTCAGTGGTAGATGCAGTCCTAAAGATTATTAACTTGTTGGGGATCAGGCTGCAAATATAGGTGATAATGACATAATATTCGTCACCCATAAAACACAGCTGGGAAATTTTCCTCAAGTTTTTAATTTTGACCCGCCTTGTATTTAAGTTTGACACCCCTGCCTAAGTGTACCTCTCATCTTCTAATGCATCCATTTTTAATTTACAAGTAAATAAGTGTTCACCTCCTTCTCCAACAAAGGTAACACGAGGGTCACTTTGCAAACTTATTTTTTTTATTTCCTTATGATAATATGTAAATTGTTTTTTTTTCTTTCTATACATCATTATATTTTTTTAGAGTTCCATGGAAGTTCATAGTATTTTGCTGTCTTACTATTATGGACATGTATACAATGTATATGACCTATTCCTGGAGATCCTACACCCAGATCTTACATTTGCCAGCAATGTGATGACACCAATTGTTTTTTTTCCCTCTCCATATGACAGTACAGTATACGGCAGTGCTATAGGAAAATAGTAAAAGGATATCCCGTGTAAAGTAGAAAAAACTTTATTCAAAATGTATTATGAATAATTAAAAACCATGTACTGTAGCATGAGAACAGACAAGCTTCCGCATTAGAGGCTACCTGAGCCTTTAGTCCTTGCTATGCTTAAGAGCTGGAGTAGCCTGAGATCCATAAGCCTGTCTGTTCTTATGCTACATGGTTTTTAATTATTCAGAATAAATTTTGGACAAAGTTTTTTCTACTTCACGCTGGACTGTTCTTTGACTATTTTCCAATATCGTTGAGGCAGTGGTCCGTGCCAGGTCCATGTGTTTTTAGATATGGTGAGCTGTTTTGTGATTTTTTTTGCTACATAGCATTGCTGGAGAAGCTTGGGTGCCGCAAACATACAGATTAGACTGCAAATCCTGTAGGATAATTTTACACTCCCAGCTCCCCGATCTCTCCAGGGTGCCATGCGTCCAGTTTAGTAATAGTATTGGATCAGATTTTTTCTCTGCTGTGCCCGTACCTTCAAAGAGGACTGGAGGTCTGGCAGAGGGTTATTAATCTTTATCTGAGTTGAGCATGAAGAGTTGTGAAGTGAACTTTAAGTAATTGATTTTGTAAACCTGAGTTTATTTACTGTCCCTTGGCCCTCGTTGGGCCTTGTTTGGGCCCAGGAAGCTTCCAAACGGAGATGTAAATGAGTGACACGTGACCACTACAGCCAAACAGCAGCCACAGCGGTGATGTCACTGTTTCAAACATGAAAACAGAAGACCTGGGAGATGCAATGTTGAATCCTGTCACCGGAGGAAGGTGAGTGTAAGTTATTTTATGTTCCTGAGACCCGAGAAGCTGTTGGTTTTATTTTGTTAAGAAGGGGACAACCCCTTTAACTTTAAACATCTAGGCAAAGGTAACATTCTTACCAAATTTCTGTAATGTTTTTGTTTCATTTGAAAGATACAACAGGTTATCTTTTCTGCATGTTTACTGATGGTTCCCTAGGGTGACAACTACCTCTGTGCTCTAGCAGTGCTGGATGGTCTGGTTGCAATGTCACTACCCACTATGTTTTATCAGCAGCTGGGAGGCCAGGTCTGCAGGATCATGCCCCTCAGCTCTGCTTTTATCTTTCTTACTGACAGCTACAAGGAGAGCTTATTAGTTTTGTGCCATCCTGTCAGCACTGCAGGCACATAGATGCAATAGCTGGCACATAGAGCTTCACACTGTCCTGTTGCTGCTATGATTAGTTTTCATACCTATACAAATAGCTCCGAAGAACCCTCTCTCACCAAAATGAGATACTCCCACAAACATATTAAGCAACAAAAAATTGAGTACTATCTCAATAAAAAATGACAAAATTCTTTATTAACATCTTACATCTTAAACATGTTTTTTGATTTTTGTTTTTTTATGGTTTATTGTCTTTGTAAGATGTTAATAAAGAATTTTGTCATTTTTTATTGAGATAGTACTCAATTTTTTGTTGCTTAATATGATTAGTTTTCATAGCAGTATCAGAAGCTCAAGTTCACTCCTTCACTCCAGTGCCACAGCCCAATTGGCCTGAACAGACAATTGGCAGTGCATGTACCACACATGGAGAACAGTAGACGAAGAAGTCTGTAACAGACAGCAAAGCAAGGAGAGTAGTGAATACGTTCCAGAAATAGGAGCAGTCACTCCACACTAAGGCCACACAGCACAGGAATACCATCGGATTTTCGGTGGTTTCAGTATTTTAAAGCCGCCGAGAATCCGATGGTACACTGTGTTGTATAGACAGCAATGAAAAACCTGTGCTGTAGTCTATACAGCATGGGCTTTTAATCGCTGCAGTATAAGTCTGACGGAATATGCAACACGTTGGCTCCGATTCCCATACACTCAATTGTACGAGTGGACGGCATAGACTAAAACCGCCCACAGCAAATCGGTGCCAAAAAACGTGGTCCTGCACAGGACAAAATGCCGTTGGCTTTCTGATGTTTTTTATCCTATGCTGTGTGGCCCTAGCCTAATTGTATTAATGTATATGTACATTGTACTTACAGCATATTGATGACCTATAGTGGAATATTACATTAGGTTTCCATCAGCCACATTACATGACAATTAATGCCTCAGGCATGCAGCAGGGATATGGGCACACAGCTTGAACAATTGTCCAGCTTTCTAGTACATAGCTGTAGATCTTTGTGGTTGACGTATGGGTGTTGCATGTACGGAGACCTTTACCACTATTCATTTATTTTATGCATGTATATAACGCTGTTATATTCTACAGCACTATACAGAGATAGTTATTGTTCCCTGTCTCCACTGAGACTCACAATCTAAGTTCCACATTTACTCATTTGTATGTTTTTGGAGTGTGGGAGGAAATACAAACACAGGGAGAACTTGCAAAATCCATGCAGATGTTTTCCTTCTCTGTTTCCCCTGAAAATAAGACAAGAATTTTTGCTCTTAGGTCTCATTTTCAGGGGATGTCTTCTTTTTCCATGAACAACTATTCACATTTATTGTTGAATAAAAAGATCCACATTTATTAATATACTGTAGTCCTCTCATCAGAAACATCAGCATAAGCAGCACAACTCTGACTTCCATCAAGAATTTCTTGTGACTGTATTTCCATGTACAACAATCTGTGGTACATTTACCGATCCCGGTACTTAGGATTCGGAACAAAAAGCAACATTTATTCAGTCATGTCATCATCTTCTGGAACATTGTCATAACGCTCCAAACCCTGAATTTCATGGTTAATTTCTTGTGACTCCATTTCTTTTAGAATCATTGTCCTCAATCTCTCATGTCTAGCAATAGCACTTTCCTTAAATGAGCACCTCTCGTCCAGGTAGCCTCCCACACAAGACCTAAATGATCTGCTAATGCTAATGTATGGTGTGAGGGGAGCTGTAGCAATCACAGATGCTAGGTCTTATTTTCAGGGGAGGCTTGAAAAAAATGGCACTAGGTCTTATTTTTGGGGGATGTCTTATCTTCAGGGAACCAGAGATGGTGGGATTTGGATCCCATCGCTGCAAGACAACTGTGCTAACATATGAGCCACAGTGCATCCTGTAGAATCTTTCTTAGGGGCCGTTCACACGGCTTATTCTGGGACTAATTCCAGCCGTACTGCACGCCGTATTTGCGCTGCAGTACGGCTGGAATCCGCCCCAGTCATTACGGTAATCCACAGTTCTCATAGAGAACTATGGATTACGTCTCCTCTCCCTGCTCGGCGAATACGCCGAGGGAGGAGAAAGTGACATGCACATTATTTACGGCGTGTACGTGCCATGAATAATGAGTGTCTATAGCCGGCGTAATTGCGGGGAGAAATCCATCCCGCAATTACGTCGGCTTTAAGCCGTGTGAACTAGCCCTTAGAGTACATTCACTTAACGCATAAAATTTACTCTTTAGATTCTGCATTGAAAACTGCGTTGTTTGACGTGGGTTTTCATGTGGCTTTAGGGTCGTTTTTTTTTACTCGTGGTTTACAGTTAGGAACAAGTCCCGTAAATTTCTATGAAGTTTTGAACACAGATCCGTGTTAAAAAACATATGCAAATGTTTGGGGTGCATTTTATATAAGGTTTTTAGCCATCCCCATTGACATCAATAGTAAATTTCCATGGGTTTTCCCCGTGGAATACGGCAAAAAAAACAACTGCCGAAATACGCCTTGTATGAACTACAGCCCGTATTTTCAGTTGAGCTCAGTGGGAATGATTTACGTTTGGTTTTATATGAGTATTTCAAATCTGGATTCGCGAGGATACCGACTTGAAATACTTGTCACATGAACAGATCCCCATAGGTTGCGATGGTTTTACCATCTTTTTCTGCTCTGGGTAATGTCATGTCTGTCCTGCATGTTCATAAGCAAATGTCTGAATGACATTATCGTTTCTAGTTCTACAATATCTTTCATGTTCCAAAAATAGCTCAAACTAATGTCTAAAAACATGTCCAAAACGAATGGTCCTTGAGTTAACTCTACAACTTCTGATAAAAATAGCCCAGAGGACAGAAAGACCCTGTGTCAAGGTTGATACTATTGTACAGCTGGTATTCCGCATTGCATTTCGCAATCAAATCTTTCAACAACATTGTTACAAGCTGTGGCTTACACTCCAGGAATCCTTGACTCCAGTTAATAATAATTTCCGTAAAGAAATTTCCCACTTGATCTATTGTTCTGTAAATTAAACATTGTACATAATACAAGTAATAAAGTTGGTAAGGTAACAGCTACACATGGGTCCATGGAAATTAGGCATAAGATGAATAATGTGATTACATTTTACATATTCCTACTAATTTTACTGTTAGGCCGTGTTCACACGGCTTATTCACGGCGGATGTGTGAGCCGGATTGCGCTCGCAAATCCGGCGTGAATAAGGGGCGGGATGGGGGCGGGGCCGGAGCGCGGCGGGGGCGCCGGTACTCGGCCCCATAGACTGTCATTATCTACGGCGCGTCCGCGCCGTAAATAATGTGCATGTCACTTTCTCCCCCACGGCGGATTGGCGCCGTACTACAGCGCAAATCCGGCGCGGAGTACGGCGCCAATCCACGGACAAATAAGCCGTGTGAACACGGCCTTAGACTACATCTACATGGCAGAGGACAAGATACTCATCAGATTCTAATCAGATTTCGAACAGTATTTTACACTCGGTTTTCTTTTTTGTCCCTTCTTTTTGCCACAGTTTTTGGATTTCCGCCATCCCATTCGATTGAACAGAACTACAATCTGCCATTTCCAAGTGAAATACGGCGGATTATAGAACACGTTCTAAGTTTTTTGGATTTGAAATCCGACCTCAGAAAATCCGACCTATGTAGACTATAGTTTGGATTTTCTATTGAGGTCTATGGGGATGATTTACCGTCGGATTTTGTGAATTCTAAATACAGAATATGTTTAAAAATCCGACAGTAAATGATTGTTGTGTAGACGTAACCTTAGGGGTTCACATAAATAGCAACAGACAATACACTCCAAGAAAAGAAGCATCACCACTTATATTAAAAATTCCAATATTCAGTCCAAAGAATGCAACATTTCAACATTTTAATGGAGTCTTTTTGAAGGAGTTAAAATGTTGCATTCTTTGGACATTGTTGAATAAATCTTGCATATTTGAACATATGTGTTGCTGCTTCTTTCCTTGGGTTATATATACTAGAAACAAATCAATAAGGGTATAACTCCTGGAAAGAAAATACATATCTATAAAACATAGCTTTTATTAGTTAATATCTAAAAAACCTCAAAAACCTCAAAGTATATAGTGATGACTAACACTAAACTGCCTACAAAGATGGGGTACACGCCCCAATAAGGGCGACCCCAAACGGGAACCTGAACTATCACTAACCCTAGCTACCCCTAAACTAACAAGATACAAGCCAAACAAAACAAGACACAATGACTAAAACAAAACTACAGGTGCACAAAGAAAAAGTGATATAAATAAAGGCACACTGACTTAAATATACATTAAAAATGTTCAGACGTGTTTC
>JAODAL010021852.1:0-66077 GCA_025379985.1 Phyllomedusa bahiana
CCTTTTGCTCAAAAGCCATAAAAACTAGCCCTCTGCCCCACCCTCCACACACACACACACACAACCACCACCAACAGCTGATTAAAAGGACCATAGCGGGCACTGCAAACTTTTCAGGTTTATGCCATACTTGAACCAACATACTTGTGTGGCAAAAAAAAAAAAACCCAAACACGTCCATTTGAAAAAAAAAAGAACAAAAACTTTATTGTGAAGCCCAATACATTAAAAAAAAACTTTAGTAGCATTGATATATAGCAGTTTAGGGCTGCCCCCTTTTAAAATGAGCAGCAAGACAAGTCGGAGACCCTTCAAGGGGGTTTCATGGGGGCACCAGTCAGACCCCCACCAACTAATATCAATAACGACATCCTGGGGCTATGCGCAGATCATCCCTCAAAAAATGTCATTTCCTCTGTACAAAAATTGAATAGTGCATCAAAATAGTGGAGCGATACGTTGGGCTACGACTGGGTCGATGTCGGCCACCCATCGAAAAATATTCAGGGGAGACAACAACACCTTTATTCTTACACCCAAACGGGGCTGGAGAAGCGGGAATTTTAAAATTCACAACATCAAAGGGATACTCTACATTTTGGGCAAACACTTAGGTTATAAAACCCCACAGAAAAAAAATCAAAACCATTCACTATCCCTGTCCTTCCCCACCATGCCCCTTTAAAACCCTGCAGACCCCCAAAATTAAAAATGCCAAAAGGGCAGAAAATTTTAAACCCTTTTACTTGAACTGGAATGGACTATCCCTGTCCGGGAACGCAGCATCCCCTTAAAACCTGTCTACCCCCAGATTAAAAAAAAGTCCCCGAAAAAGGATTTTTAAACCACCTTTTTAGTTTCACGGGACAATACTGTCCCGTCCTGGGTAGCCTTGCCCCTCCGTATAGTGCGGACCAATTGAGCTTCACTTGGAAAACGTTGGTTAACCTCCTTTTCCCCCAGGGCCCTTTTCTTGGCTTTTTTTTTTTCCCTCTTTTTACTCAACGGGCTGGAGGAAATGGTCTTGTACTTGTTCTCTGCCCGGGGCTCCATACTCCAGTCCTCGAATAACCTACATCTGGTCAAGTTTCCTGCCTCCCTTGAAAATTTTCAGGGGAAATTTTTTTTACCAGCTATTTTGTAAATGCAATTTTTTTTAGTAGTTTAAATTCTAGAAAACACATTTTTAAAAAGGGATGGAACCCCACCATGTCTTTTTTTCCTTTTTTTTTAATTGTTTTAAAATGGTTGCCCAAATACAGGATTGATACTATTTTAAAGTTTTTGCAAAAACAATCATTTTGCAATATGTGTCCATTAACATTTCCTACCTATTCCTGTTTCGACACACCATCACCCTTGCCACCTTGACAATTGTGAAGAAAAAAATGTCTTTTAGAAACAACTTTTTTTTAAAATAGACCTGTATCACTGCATTCACAGAAAAAAGCCCCCAAAAATTCAAAGCAAAAACCCTTGACCATTTTGGACAATTGTAAGAACAAATGTCTGTTAAAACGACTTTTTTTTTATAATAGGACCTTAGTAAAAAGCTGCTGTCACGCAAAATGCCCCCAAAAATTCAAAGCATACCCTTGAGCCCTTTTGGGAAAATTGTAAGAACAAATGTCTTTAGAAAAAAAACATTTTATTATAATGGGACCTTAGTATAGCTGTTTTACAGCAAAATCCCCAAAAAAAATTTCAAACATGCCCCCTTGAGCCACTTTGGACAATTGTGAAGAAAAAATGCTTTTAAAACAACATTTTTTAGAATGGGACCGAAAATTTGCTGATTTCAAAGCACAGACCCAAAAAAAAATAAATATGACTTCTCAGCCACTTTTTAAAAAAATTGGAGGTAAAATCCACTTAGAACCACATTTCGTTCCAAAAGGGACCATGATTATTGCTGTACTCACAGCAAATGACCCCCAAAAAATTATAAATATACTTCCCTCGCCACTTTTAAAAATTGTGAGGGAGAAATGCCACTTAGAAGCCACATTTCTGTTCCAAAGGACCATGATTTTGCTGTATCCATAGCAACATGACCCCAAAAAATTTAAAAAGACTTCTCACCCACTATTAAAAATTGTGATGGAGAAATGCCACTTAGAAGCCACAGTTTCTTTTTCCAAAAGGACCAAAATTTATAGCTGATCTCCAGCAACAACCTCAAAACCATTGACAATGCGAAAATTCTAAGATAATGAGAAAAGGGAATACGGTTTGTCAAAAAAACCGGGGTGTCTTTTACACTCCTCACAGCAAAACCACAAAAGAACTTTTTGGGAAAAAAATAAAAATTGCAGCAAAAGTCTTTTTAAAAAAAGTTTTCAAGGGGACCATTTCCTTTTTGAAAAAGTGAAGTAACCGGCATCAAATTGATGACCTCGGCAATTTGGGGCCAAACATCATCAAAATCCATGCCTGTTTCCTTTTGATAAATCAAACGACCACATTATCTGGGGAAAAACTGAAGGGTTTGCTTAATGACCCCTCCAGGTGAAGTCCGCTCAGATATGACCTGGCGCTGGCGGGGACAACACCTCTAGGGGCTGGCGACGAGCTCGGGGCCATTCGCCTTTTTGGATACCCAGAAGTCTATTGGGGTCCGGAACCATGCAAAAACATCGTGTTGAACGCAGATAGTCGTGCACCATATCTTAAGCTGACCCTCTGTGTGTTGGATTGTGCCCTGCTTGCATCGTCGGTAGGTTAAACAAAGATTGCCAGAGTCACCCATTAGGTTCTCCACCTTGCCTGCTCTGCCGCTACGCCTACTTGGGACTCTACTGCGTCACGTGCCGGGGTTTTTTCCACCGGACTTTTGGGGGAACGTGAACAGACGCAACAGATGTCTCCAGTTATCAAACAAACAAGGTCCCCCATTTCCTGCTTTTTTCTCCTTTTGGGTGGGTGGAAGGAAAGTGCTGAGTTTTGTTTTTTACCGGGGACCAGGAGATGGCCCCCCAGAACTGTTTTCATTTTGAGGCCTTAGTGCGAGGGTCATGTTGGAGAAATGGACACCAAGCACCATGTAAGATGGAGCCTTGATTTCCCAAACCTCTGGGGCGGGGGACACAAACTGATTTCCTCACTTCCCCCCTCCCCTAAATTCGCGCCCAATCTCTTTTCCAAGGGAGGGGCGTCGTAACGTCGTTCTAGGGAAAACCTCCTCCGCCCTCCGGGCACAGCTTCAACACAGCCCTGACTTGCCTTAGATGATGCACCCGAAGCTGATACGCCCCCTTTGCACTAGCTGGACCCGAACCACGCCTTGAAGACCGATAAATTGTGAAACTGTCGGGGTTTTATTTTGGGCGGAGGAGAGGCTCCATGTCCCTCTGGTCCGTTCCCTCCTCCTCGCTGGGGACCTGTTGTTTTAGAGTGTCCAACATCGTTTTCCCGAAATAAGATCACCACAATGCCATCGACAAGGCATTGTCCGCACTGACCATTTTGGTGGGTTTTCAAAACTGGCAAGGGTGGTGCGATTTTTTTCACCTGCCTCCACTCTCGTGGCTCAACACCCCCCAGGCCCACCGCTGCTTGTCAGGCCATGTCACTCGTACTCTAATGGCAATTCGCGCTGCCACCATCGCTGGGGCATGTGGAGGGTGGAATTCCAGCGTTTTGCCACGTCAACAATGAACGGGTTGACGGGGGGGCCGAGTGGGCGCGCAAACCCGCCAGGGGGGACGAACAGGTCGAACGGCCGAAGGCGAACTTAGAACGAGCCTTTCCCCAGCAGCAGTCCAGACCCGGGGAGCTCTTTAGAAATTTCTGGACGACAAGGTTCATGCATTTGCCAGGGAAGGGTGTGCTCCAACCCACCGATCTTAAGGGGGGGCCCCCAATTTTGCCCTTTTTCGCACACCACCTTGCCTGGCACAAGGTTTTTTGGCACCCAGCCCGCGCCGGTCTCGTTGGAAGCCGTCCCCCAGCTCCTGACCTGTGTGTGGATGGTCTCCTAGACAGTTAATTTAAAAACGGGCCCGGTTTTTTTCTGGGGACGTGATCCCCCAGAGACCTTGGGGGAAAGAAACCCCCCACCATCAGCGGTTTTTAAGAGCGTGCGCCGACTGAAGCCACCGTCACCCCCCGAGACATCCACCCAGCTCACCCAAGGAGCTGTCACAGAGATATAGCGGCCCTTTGGGCCGCTTACTATCCATGTGTTGTGGTCAATTTTTCCGGCCACAGATGCGACAACGCGCTTGAAATTTTTGATACACGTGGGGGCCAGGGCAGGGACGCTTTTTTTGGCTAAGAAATGCCTCTCGCATCTGGTATTGGGGGGAGCAAGGCCGACGTGGGGGAACCCTCTGTGTCCACCAAGGAAAGGGGAACATTTCCAAGGCCCCAAAACCTGGCAAGCCGACATTTAGGCTTTTTGGGGTTTTGGGTTTTGGTTAAAGTGTTTTTCTCTCCCCAAAACCGGGAAAAAGAAGGCTGGCTCTAGACGGCCCCCTGTACGCGTGCAGGTCGTCAAACTGGCGGAAGGAAAGGGTAGATGGGGCTCTGGTGGTGCTGGGGGTACCGGCGACGGGGGAGCTGAACGGAGGCTGATCCTGATCATGACTCTGAGAACATGGGCACTAGGGGAAACCGGGGGTGGCGGGGAGGGGGTAAAAAAGGTTGGGCAGGGGAGGGCCCCTCGTCTGGCCCTTTTTGGCCAAGTGTTCCTCCATATCAACTCATCATTCCTGCATTGCAACATGTTGTGGTGTTAACCACCTACTTTTTTTGCTCTACTTATGCGTTTACGGCAAAGGGGGCATATGACACGCGGGTTTGAATCAGAGGCTTGCTCAAAGATGGCCCAGGCTTGAGAGGTCCTGGCCCTTTTTTTAACGGCGATAAGCGAGGAGCAGGGTTTGCGCTGACCGTGGCTTCGGAACCCATATCAGGGGACTTCTGCGACCGCCCTCCTCCCTTTTTGAGGCGGAACCCGTACTGACACTACCCCATCGTCTTCCTCCTCGTCCAGTGATGAAGCACTCGCAAGCAAATTCTGCTGAAAAGACCACGTTTGGATCCGCAATGTCGTCATCATCATCAACACAGGTGACTTCGTCGTCCTGACATTCTGCATCCCGGAGCTGCGGGCTACAAGCAAGAGGGACTGCAAGGCTTTGCCGACCGCCCGGGATTTTTTCCAATTGACCGGCTTCCTTCTCCTCCTCTGATGGCATCAGTAACTGGGCATCAAAGCAGAGAAAATCATCCTCTTTGGCCTCTTGATCTTTTAACATGCCTTTTGACCCCAACCGCATTTTGTTTATCAAAGAGGTCTTCAGATAATGGATTATCCACAGTGGTGGGTACACGAGTTGACATTTGGGCTGCTTTATGTTGGACGGATGCTGATGATGCTGATGAGACATTTGTGGCCATGACTGGGAGGACGAGGGGGTAAGACTGCTGGATGCAGGTTGCATTAACCACTGAAGGACAGATTGGCGACGTTTTTCGTTACTGAGATTCACAGGGCCCTGACCCACGATGACAGGCCTGACGGGCCTGCAACTACCGATACCGCTGGCATGCGTGTTGTCGCCAGCACTGAAGGAGCACCTTCTCCTTTGTACCTCTACCTCCATGTCCTACCCCCCTCTTTGCTCGCTTACCACCTGAATTTCGCTCCATGTTCAGAAATATAAAAATTTGAGAAGGTATGGAAGAGTTTTGGAAAGTCTCTTATTAAAAGACGGCAAATCACAGCTATTCTCAAATCCCTCAAAACAAAATTGGTTTAAAATTTTAACTGCAAAGAAAGATCTATCAACAAAGCTTGAGCCCAAAAATAAAAAAAAAACCTGTTGAAAGTATAGGGATTTTAAAAAAGGTTTTTTGGCCCCTTTCAATTCCCCTTGGGGTGACTAAAAAATTTGCTGTTTACTTTTAAACTGCAAAGTAGCTCTATCAACAAAGCGGGCCTCCCAATAAAAAACACGTATCTAAATGTTTTTCGGATAATAAAGTATTTTTGGCACCTTTCAATTTACCTAGGTGACTACAAAAGCTTATTCAATTTAAGGCAAGTGCCTCAATAACAAACTTAGTGTCCAAAGTAAAAAACACTATCAAAAAGTCCTCATAAAAAAAGGGTATTTTTGGCCCCTTTCTTTTCACCTTGGTACAAAATTCGGGATTCAAATTTTAAACTGCAAGGGGGCTATATCAAAAAAGGGGAAGGGCAAAATTTAAAAGAACACCATCTGAAATGACCTCACCCGCCTCTTTAAAGTAAACCATGCAGAAACGGGTTGACCCACTTTTCCTTCAAACTGCCTCAATTTTTTCGGGGGCTTTGATTCACAAGAGGGCACGATGCCAATTGGTACCAAAGGGCCCAAAGAGGCCAAAAAATTTTCCCCCAACCTAAACACCACCCCCCCACCAACCTTTGATACAAGCAGGATGGATCCTCTTTCATTTTTGCCCAAAAAAATTCACCCTACCATCCGAATGTCGCAGCAGAAAAACGATCTCACAACCAGGGAACGTTTTTTTTCCCAAACTTCTACTGTCCAATTTTTTATGACTTGGGCAAAATTGGAGCCTCATTTCCTGTTCTTACTGAAAAAGTGGGACCCGGGGGGGTCTTCTGCTCAAAAACCCACGCCCCCAAAGTTCGCCCTACTGTGCTTCAAGATGCTCTTCTGCCTACCTTTGGGTTGAACGGGGGGGGGATTTGAGTCACTGTTGCCTTTCATACCGAACCAATCTGCCCCTTCCCTTTACCCTGGCATCAACAAGGGATTTCCGCCCACAGGACTGCCGCTCACTGGATTTTTTTTTCTTTTTTCGACCATTCTCTGTAAACCCTAGAGATGGTTGTGCGTGAAAATCCCAGGAAATCAGCAGTTTCTAAAATACTCAACCAGCCCTTCGGGCACCAACAACCTTTGCCACGTTAAAAGGGCACTCAAATCACCTTTCTTTCCCCATACTGATGCTCGGTTTGAACTGCAGGAGATTGTCTTGACATGTCTACATGCCTAAATGCACTGAGTTGCCGCCATGTGATTGGCTGAATTAGAAATTAAGGGTTAACGAGCAGTTGGACAGGTGTACCTAATAAAGTGGCCGTGAGTGTAATACTGATAATAAAATGGAGTTTTGCACCTAAAAAGAGACCTGCAGTTACTAGAAAAGATGTGTATCCTAATAAAGTTCAGGCGGGTCCAGAAATATTTCAATAGAAAAACTGTTAATAATAAAGCTATTGCAGTGCAATTTCTACACTAAGTCTTGGTGAACTATATCGAGTATTCTTTATAGAGCTTGTCTGTTTTCCCGCCCGTGCCCCCCCCCCCTCCCCCGCTCCCCCCGTGACTTTACAGTGGTAGATGCTCCTTTAAAATTCTCCACCTAACTATATAAAATCTTCTAATCAAACTAAGTTGTAAAGGGATCACAGCTAACAGTAGAGTTTTCCCTCTGTGAAGAAATAAAAAAAATTTCGCTGAGCTGTTGGACACAGCAGAGCGCAAAACGTCCTACTGCATGAGACGCTGAGAGAACACTGAGCTGAACAGAAGGGCTGTTCTATGAAAAACGGGGTCATGTGATTTTTCCACCCAAATCGCAACCATACACATCCCAGTCATAAAATCGCACACACATCTCCCCCGCTCTATTCTGTATTCTAATTTGCTGCCGCCAAAATGACAGAACGCCGAAAAAGGCGCGATCTTAATAGATGATGCACAGATTTTAACCTAAATTATCGCACGATCAACATAAAAACTGTGCCGATTTCAACTTTGTCGATAATAATCACTCAACACTAGTCAAGAACCCTATTTGATACAGGGGCAATTTTTTTTTTTTTTTTTTTTTTACAGTTATTGGGCGACATGCTGCTCTGGGTCTGTGCAGTGTCGTTTGTGTGTGAGACTTCCTTTGGAGTTGTATGCTGAGAGTACTTACAGTTCTGTGCCTCCTGACACCCTACAAATGTATTGAACAAAACTTTTTGTTTTTGGGTTTTTTTTGTTGACCAGCCACTGTTTGCTGATCTTCCTTTTAGTAGTTATTATTGACCCTGCAACATGCATGTGATAGCTTATGACTTTTAATCTTTCAGCCCTGTCTGTGAAAGAGAAGTTTAAACGTTTTATAGAACGATTGTCCCGTGACGGAACTTTTAAAAGATGCACAGAGAAGTCAACCAGGTGATTATGCTGGACTAGAATAAGAGAATACATTCATGCAGAAAATCAAGCATCACATAGTAACACTCTGGTCAGCAGTTCACATCAAAAGCAGGCAGTCCACCCCACCCCAGTGAGAGCTTACAAGTCCTAAGGAAGTAGTGGAGAAACAAGAGGTACGGTGGGCCCTCCATCTTTTAGTAAAGGGGTGCTCCCTCTATCTACTTTAATGGCATATCAGTGAGATATGCCATCAAACTCCAGAAGTGGGAACCTGCACCTATTGTAAAGCAATCAGAAAGTTGTTTGGTACCATAACCTACACTAACCTTGTTGTCACTACTTCCTCCACAAACATGTCTGCCCCTCACCTCCTGTCTCTTTCCCCCTCCTTGTAGATTGTAAGCCCTCACGGGTAGGGTCCTCTCTCCCTCTGTTGTGCCAATTGTCATTAATCACTTATTATTGTACTCATTTGACTTATGTAATGTATGTAACCCCCCTCGAATGTACAGCGCCCTGGAACCAATGGCGCTTTAAAATAAATAATAATAATGGTATAGATGTATGGTATACACTACAGCTCACCTGCGTAAAGAAGGCCTTGCACCACTGCACTTCTCTGTAAACATACAAATAGCAGTATATATTATTATTATTATTTATTTTAAAGCGCCATTGATTCCAGGGCGCTGTACATTCGAGGGGGTTACATACATTACATAAGTCAAACGAGTACAGTGATAAGGGATAATGACAATTGGCATGACAGAGGGAGAGAGGACCCTACCCGCGAGGGCTTACAATCTACAAGGAGGGGGTAAAGAGACAGGAGGTGAGGGGCAGACAAGTCTGTGGAGGAAGTAGTGACAAGTTTAGTGAAGGTTATAGGCAAGCCTGAAGAAATGGGTTTTCAGGTTGCTTTTGAAGCTAGTGAAAGTGGAGGAGAGTCTGATGTGTTGGGGCAGTGATATATTTGTATAATGAGTATCTGTGTGTGTGTGTGTGTGTGTGTATGTATGTGTGTGTGTGTATGTATGTGTGTGTGTGTATGTATATATATGTATGTATATATGTGTATGTATATGTGTATGTATGTATGTATATATGTATGTGTATATATGTATGTGTATGTGTGTATATATGTATGTGTATATATATATATATATATATATTACATATACACACACACACATACTGCTTAGCTCTGAGACGTCATCTTGGCCATCCTGGGGATTTACGCTTGACTTTTGGATCGCCGTCCTTGGTAGAACGATCTTGGCGCAGGATCTTCACAACACGGAGGAATGTTTCAAACTGGCCTCACCCAGCTTTATTGAGGAACACAGTTTACAGAAAAAACACAACTCATAAAAATAAATCCTCGGCCGTCTGGCCACTACCTCACGTACAGAGTCTATCTCTGTCCAGAGGTCTGTGCCTATCGCACAGCACCTCAAAATTACAGTGTCCTCACTGTGTGCCAGGTTTCCCTATAGCCTCTGGGGGCCAGAGCGCTCTTCCCAGCTCTGCTGCTCCAAATGTCCAGGTAGCAACCACACCCCCTGCTCACCTGGAGTACCAGCCTTTTAATAGGCCTAGTAAGACCTGGCACTGGAACATGGGGACGGCCTCCCACCCAATGCTATGACCGTCCCGGGAAAGGAAACCCATACCTGGTCGCAAGGCAGTCATACTAGCTACCTGTGTCAGTAACCTATTGCTACTGACACCAATTAGTTTCCTTCCCCCACCGAACCCAGGTTTTCGGTGGCACGTCTGTAGCAGGTATCCTGCTGAATTCCTGCCAGGCTTCCCTGACTGCAGCATTGAAGATGTGGAGACTTTTTAGCATGATGTTTTCTTCTTCCTAAAATGTATGCTTTGTATTTTGAAAAAATATCTTTTTGTTTTCTGTAATGTGGGTCATAAAATCGGATTAATCGTCTCCTGCCTTTGTATTCAGGAGAACAGAGTAGCTGTCTGGCAGATACCACTGTCAACCGTATTAGCTTTTATGGGGCAGCAACTCTGTCACTTGTAAGATCCTCCCCTTTTCCCTCTTAGGATTTTGTCAGTCACATTGCAGCCATCTTTTAACCAAGCAAAGGCCTGTCTGATTTGAATGTATGCCCAGAGAGTGTAATAGTCTGTGTCTGTGATTAATGGACCAGGGTGCCAGTGAAGGGAGAAACTAACTTCTCTTTGCTACTCTGGTTTCAATAGAACTCAATACAGCTGACAGCTCTGGAATCAAACATCTTACTGCACCCCCTGAGAGCTAGATATGAAACTAGTAATAGGTGTATAGCCAGCACTTCATAATTTGAAGCTTACACAATCTAGATCGTTGTACACCATATTTGTTATGTTGCTGTAATATTGTTTGTGCGTAACAAAACTTAATGTGTATCCTAATTTTTCTCCTCTTTCCCCTCCCCAAGTTACATGCCAAATGAAGAATTTGAAGCTGCACAGGCAGAAATTAAGGACACTATCTCACAGTAAGTATTCGATTTCATAATATAATTATCAGAAAGCCTGCACTTACACATCATAAGAGGTTTAGGTTGTCGCCCCACCACAACCTACACTTCCACGCCCCCATGGTCAGAATAGAGCTTCCATTGTAGTTCTACGGCGTGGTGTTGCCCCGTCTTCCGTTTAAGAATTGTCCCATGCTCCCCTCCCTACTACAGTCATGGCCAAAAGTTTTGAGAATGACACAAATATGATATTTTCACATGATCTGTTGCCCTCTGGTTTTTATGTGTTTGTCAGATGTTTTTATCACATACAGAAATACAAGCGCAATCATATTATGATTAACAAAAGCTTTTATTGACAGAATGAGTTAATGCAGCGAGTCAATATTTGCAGTGTTGACCCTTCTTCTTCAGGACCTCTGCAATTCTCCCTGGCATGCTCTCAATCAGCTTCTGGACCAAATCCTGACTGATAGCAGTCCATTCTTGCACAATCAATGCTTGCATTTTGTCACAATTTGTTGGTGTTTGTTTGTCCACCCGTCTCTTGATGATTGACCACAAGTTCTCAATGGGATTAAGATCTGGGGAGTTTGCAGGCTATGGACCCAAAATCTCTGTTTTGTTCCCTGAGCCATTTAGTTATCACCTTTGTTTTATGGCAAGGTGCTCCATCATGCTGGAAAAGGCATTGTTGATCACCAAACTGCTCTTGGACGGTTGGGAGAAGTTGCTCTTGGAGGACATTCTGGTACCATTCTTTATTCATGGATTGTGTTTTTAGGCAAGACGTTAGAGAGCCGATTCCCTTGGCTGAGAAGCAACCCACACATGAAGGGTTTTTCTGGATGCTTTACAGTTGGCATGAGACAAGACTGGTGGTATCGCTCACCTTGTCTTCTCCAAACAAGCTGTTTTCTAGATGTTCCAAACATTCGGAAGGGGGATTCATCTGAGAAAATGACTTTACCCCAGTCCTCAGCAGTCCACTCCCTGTACCTTTGGCAGAATATCAGTCTGTCCCTGATGTTTTTTCTGGAGAGAAGTGGCTTCTTTACTGCCCTCCTTGATACCAGGCCTTGCTCCATGAGTCTCCGCCTCACAGTGCGTGCAGATGCACTCACACCTGCCTGCTGCCATTCCTGAGCAAGCTCTGCACTGCTGGGAGCCCAATTCCGAAGCTGAAACACTTTTAAGAGACAGTCCTGGCGCTTGCTGGTCTTTCTTGGGCGCCCTGGAGCCTTTTTGGGAACAATGGAACCTCTCTCCTTGAATTCCTTGATGATGCAATAGATTGTTGACTGAGGTGCAATCTTTCTAGCTGCGATACTCTTCCCTGTTAGGCCATTTTTTGTGCAGTGCAATTATGACTGCACGTGTTTCTTTAGAGATAACCATGGTTAACAGAAGAGAAACAATGATGCCAAGCACCAGCCTCCTTTTAAAGTGTCCAGTGGTGTGATTCTTACTTAATCATGACAGATTGATCTCCAGCCCTGTCCTCATCAACACCCACACCTGTGTTAATGGAGCAATCACTGAAACGATGTTAGCTGGTCCTTTTAAGGCAGGCCTGCAATGAAGTTGAAATGTGTTTTTGGGGGAAAAAGTTCATTTTCTAGGCAACTATTGACTTTGCAATTAATTGCTATTAAGCTGATCACTCTTTATAACATTATGGAGTATATGCAAATTGCCATTATAAAACCTGATGCAGTAGACTTTGTAAAAATTTACATTTGTATCATTCTCAAAACTTTTGGCCATGACTGTACTTCAGACAGTGGTGAAGGCAGCTACCTTTCCCCAACCATTAGTCAAAGCTGCCCCCTTCCAAAGTAGGAAGTCTTCTCAAATCCTTCCCCCAATAATCATAGCAAGCCTCCTTAAGCCAGCCATTCTATTCCCAGTCATCATAGTGTTTCGCACAGCACCACCTCCCAATAGTCGCAGCAACCACCTTTCACAGTAGCAAACTGACCCCACTCCACCAGTAGTCAATATTGTCAGTAGTCTTGGAGGGGGGCGGGGGGCGGCATGTCAATTAACATTCCAAAGACCGGAGTGTTTCCAACTTTGATGAAAAGCACACAAAGAGTATATACAAAATCATATAAATATAAAACTATAAATATTACCCTCACAATTTTAACAGCTCAGAAGGGAGTAAACACAGTGTGTGGAGGCAGCCAATCACAGCACAGGGGGTGTGTTGGAATGTTTCCTGTGTGGGGGCGTATCCCAACAGGCTGAATGAGATGTCTGTAAGCCAGCCAATCACAGTGCAGGGGCGTGTCCAGGGTGTTTCTTGTCTGGGGGCGTATCCCAACAGGCTGAATGAAATGTCAGTCAGCCAATCACAGTGCAGGGGGCGGGATCCGACTGGGGTGTGTCCCGACTAGCCAATCACAGAATAGGGGGCGTGTCCCGACGAGCAGCAGCAGAAATAAAAAACAGATTCACAGAAAAGCGCATATCTACTAAACCAAGTGACTGAGGTAATGCAACCCAATTACAAAAGTGCTTATTTTTTTACTGCCCCCACAATCTGAGACCTGATCTTTGTAGCATTACAACCCCTTTAAGCCCACCTCCCAATCAGCAAGGAGACCTCAAATTTAGATGGGAACCTACTCTATTGATACCTCTCTTTGGGGCCTGTTCAGACCTCCATACTTCAGGGAGTGAAGGCTCCAGCTATAAGGTACACTACGTTGATTTAAAACATGTCCAGGTGGGTGGAGTGCGAAAAACCAACAACGAGGCCGCCACTCCTCCATATGGACAATATAGACATTCATATTTGGTTTTGCACATCCGAAAAACATTTGAAAAAATTAGCATAGGTGCACACTCAGTCCACTATCAGCAGCACACTATTAACTAAAGAAACTATCAAAAGGCACATAGGAATTTTTGAAAAAAGCATTTCTGCTACTTAGGATACATGAAACATTTTTGAGGTTCTTAGTTCACATTTTTGATAAAAAAAATGCTTAAGCCCACATCCCAAACAGCAAGGGGAACTCAAATGCAGGTGGGAACCTAATGTATTGATACCTCTCTTTGAGGTCCCCTTGTTGATTGGGAGGTTGGCTTAAGCACTTTTGATCAAAAAAAGTGCTTCCATTTTCATCTCCAGGGGATACGACCAGGGCTGAGAGCTCCTCCAGTCCTTGTCGCACATGCTCAGACATCACCTCTCCTCTCAGGCAGCTACTGAGTGTTCAAACCCCAGGTGCTGTCATTCTACTCCCATCCTCTGTGCTCCTTAGTAATTCGTCAAACAGTGCAAATAAATAAAAAAGGAATATTAATTAGGTCTGTGCATTGATAAAGAGAAAAAAAATCCACAGTTTTTGTTCCTGCAGGGATTTGAACCTAGGACCTTTGTGCCTGGAGGCAAAAACTTTATCTCTCAGCTACTCACAATGCTTTACATAAACAGACCTTTCTCTGACTACAGAGGGGAAAGGCATGGGGATGTCATCCTGCTGGGTCACATGATATGCAATTCAAACAAATCACACACTCCCCTTTCTGAGCACACACAGCTGGATACAGGAGGTATGAAATGAGATCGTGGCAAAACCTTTTTAATGGCAAGTTTTTAAGACCATCCCCCAGTAGTCCTACCAAGCCTCCTTCAGCCAACCACTCCATTCTCAGTCATCACAAGTGACCCACAGTACCACCTCTCAGTAGTCGCAACAAGCCTCTACTTTACCTATTAGTAGTCATTCATTCATCAAAGAAAACTCACCAGACATTTTAGGGTTTTGTCCCTCCCTCTACTGAGACTGAAAATATAGTTATCTGGCCTGCGTTTGATGTAGAAGTATAAACCCGTTTGTCACGTACACACTTTCCAGCACGTGACATGGTGGCCACTAATGAAGTTGATTTCTTTGCACCCAGATGGCAAGTCGAGCATAAATCACAGTCCAGGCAACCCAAAACATACATAGGCTGCGACCACCTTCCTTAAAGGGGATTTGCAGAGAGAAAGTTTCTTACCTCTCTCGTTAGCCCAGGCAGAATGTCAACAAATCACGCTGAGTCATGAAGCTGCAGTGGAGAGAGGGGAAGGGAGAGTGAGGAATCCAAGGGAGCTTCTCAAAACTTAAAGGGGTGTTATCGTTTCATTAAATGGTCTTCAGAATAAGGGGACAGTGAAAACAAGCAACTTTGCAATTGGATGTCATTAGCAAAGCTGCCTTGTTCTCACAGTGTCCCTTATCTTGTGTTTTTATTTACACTGATATCCAGTGTGGGTCGAATCCCTCCTGATCCCTCCTCCTTGCAATTCACTAGCTGAGAGCTCATTTACATTCTGTACAGCCCCTGGGTCGATTCACGGAGCTGTTTCTGACTCAGAGTTAGGGGCCGTAGCATTTTCTGTCTCCACACCTAGCAGAAACAGACTGCAGCAGATTGTACAATGAGAAAACTTGACAGTTTTGTCCCTGTGCCTAATTCTCCTGCACAGATCTGTACCGTTCTTAGAAAGCTGTAATACATCTCCAGCTGTGAGAGATCAGTGCTCAGATTAGATTGAATGCAGCCTGTGGTATGTATACAGCTCTTATAAAATAAGACTGCATAGAGAGAGACACAGTGATATGTGGACTCGGAGGGGAGGGGGAAGGGTGGGGGGAGTCTCAGGCCAGCAGTGAAGGGGGGATGATGTCATCCAGCTGGCAGGGGAAGAAACGCCCCTGCATTCACAGAGTTGAGAAGCTGAGAGAAGAGTGAATCAGACGAAGTAAGGAAGCGATACATCACCTTTAAGTGAAATAATAAACAGTACAACAGTGGATTCAATACAGCAAGACACAGCCTCATAGACTGCACTGTCAGGAGAAACCTTATCTGCTAAGAAGCTAATGTAATGTAAACAAATCACATAGCTGACAGAGATACACACAGACACACACAGTCAGAGCACAGAGCTGCATAAGGGGATCCTGTGACATGTTCACTCAAATAATCAAACTATAACTTGTGAATTCTGTATACAAAAGAGCAGCTTGAAAGCTTCTTCATGTTCTCTGTCCTCAGATAAAGCAGGGCTCTAATAACACTACAGCTAGTTAGTCTGTATACCAAAGAAAGCATAGTGCTCCCCGGTGCCTTATAAGACCATTAATTTTGCCTGTCATCAGATAAGAAGTGATTCACGCAAGCTCGGCCTTTCAGCTCCTGGGTCGTGACTAGGGGAAGCTTTGAGGTAACCAAGGGGGATTGAGAAATGCTGTAGCTCTCAGAGTTTTCACTTTTTTTAATCACATATATTTAGAAAAGTGATTAAATACCCATTTTGGAGGTTCCCACGTCAACATAACATTGTGGCAAAACCCCTTTAATAATCAGGTTGGAGGGAAGGGCTCCGATACCCACAAATGCCACTTACCAGCACTCGCTGGGTTCAAGTACTATAATCAAACACTGCTCTCCAGCAGTTCCAGGATTAAACACTTCATCAAGACTATGGATTCTTAGAACATACAAGGACCAAACTTAGTAAAATATTAAGTTTTAATAGAAGAAAAGTTACAGTTCTTACATAAAGTACAAAAGTAAAATGACATACATGCAAAACAGCTAGAAAATAAAAGGGAGGAATCGCAGAAACTTACAATGGAGATATTCTTTTGTGTTCTTGGAGGGAAGAAAGAAACAGGAACGCAGCTCCAGCTGATAGCTGCCTCCTTAGCTGTGAGCACATGTTCCTGGCTCCACCATATTTTTATAGTATGGCATCGTGGTTCAGGTTTCAGGGCTGCCCACCAGCTCATTAGGGTAATCAGTTGTTCCTGACTGGCTGGTTTTATTATAATAAGGAGAATGACAATGCTCATCTTAAGTATGTGTGTCCCCTAATTAATTCATTTAAATATGAAATGGGAATTGTCAGAATTGGATGACCAGATGGAGATTTGATGTTTCTTCGAGCCTCTGTGAAATATCCCACTTGGTGATAACCTCTGATCCCAATAAATGAGTCGAGATTTATTTTATTGCTTTATGACGAGCTAGACTTAATAAACTTGAATAAGGGTATGTTCACACGGCGTAATTGCGGGACTCATTTTGGCTCGTAACTGTGCTGCAATAAGCCCGAAATGCGCCCTGTAATTACGTCAATTCAAAGCTCTCATAGAGGGCTATGAATGACGTCCGTCTCTCCGGTGTACAATACGTGCGTACTGTACGCCGGGAGAGAAAAGTGAAAGCTGTTAATGGGGCTGGCCCTCCTTCGCCTTAAAAGAATGCACTGGCCAGCGTGTACTTCTAAAACACACGGCGTATTGCGGCGTGTACAGTACGCGCCACAATACGCCATATGAACATACCCTAAGCTAGTTTTATAGCTGTTTTATATAAACATTTTGTAGGCTGGTGGAATGAAAGGAATAATATATCTACTTGATTGTTGGGATAATACATAGAGTAATATAGTATATACATAACACTGTTTGTTATTACGCCATATCCATAACACACGTTTCTATGACCATTAGGGTTTGTCTAGACGGCGTGTTGGGTCTGTGTGAACATACGTTTTTAGATACGTGTTTGGATCCGTCTGTCGGACACTAGACGGACCCAAACATGCATCTAATAGCAATGTGATTTACATTGCTTTTACTTTGAAACACGCATTGGCGTTCAATAAGTTATCGCTGATGCGTCTTTCGGATCCGTTCCCAGAATTGAAATGTAAATTTTTGGTCCAAAAGACGCAGCACTATAGGGTGCGATCCTGCTGCATCCAGTACGCAGCTGCATGTTGGATACGTGTTGGATCGGTTTAGGGTCCGATCGCCAATGCGTTTTTGGGTGTGATTTTCGGATCCAAAATCGGATCCCAAAACGCCGCGTGAACAAGCCCTTAAACAGGCCTTATTATAATATCCTCACTGCTTTGCTCATTTTCCTTACACCATTATGATTCCTCTAACCCTGCGTCAGACGTAGCATCTTTCGTGACTTCGTGTAGTTATCTCTGACACTTAATAGAGAAAAGTGAAGTCTTCTGGTTCAGAAGAAACCATCAAAACAAGTGTGGATAATTGTTCACATTTTTATTTGGCTTCTCTTCTCCACTACGGATCTAAGAGGAAAACTTCAAAGACTTTCCAATGTAATTAATGGGATGCGAGGAAAGTCATGTGAATATAACAACATTAATAAGCACATGACTGCACTACAAGTGTTTCACAGGAAACGGAGACAGAATAGTCTATTAATTGGCCATCTTCACTAGACCTTACAGCATGGATGAGCAACCCTGGAGCTGTCACTGTTCTTCATCCCCCGGGTGCTTGGCAGGCCAGTGGCTCAGTGAGTGCTGCAGCCTTTCCCCGCCACGCTGCACGGTGTCAGTAGATAGTCGGGCTGTAACCACAGCATCATTTCTTTTGCTCTGCAAACTAACTCCAGATGAATGACATTTACTGCAAATTCATGGCCGAGCCTTCTGTTTTCTCAGGTTCTCTACCGAGTCCAGTCGCTGGGAAGATCTCCTTGAAGATTACAAAGAGAAAGCTGTTGTCTTAAGTAGGTAAGTTTTATGGAGCCGCATACACAACTATTTTATGTTCACTGCCTTACATAAACCCCTTGAAGTCCATCCTTCAAGATGATTTTAGTTCAGCAACTCATTCATTTCCTAATGTACATTTATAGAGCTTGCAGCTCTGTTTTTATTACGTGAAACTTATCATTCCAACTCTTGGGATGTTGGAACCTGGTGTCTTATGCTACCCTGGGAGCAGGATATGATAAAAGGTGAAAGCCTGAGCTCTGTGATATATGAAATCACAGAAAAAATCAAAAAATAAACTCTAAGAGTTCGTGCTTAAACCATATCACTGTAAATCTATCAACAAACCCTAACTCTAAAATGTACCTTTTATTGATATCCTATTAAAATATTACACAATAATTACCTCAAAAACAACTAACGTACCTATATAAATCTAAATATCTATCCCTTATCTAATCCCTAGACACAACCTAACAATGGCCGGGTCATCGTCCTGAAAAGAACGGCCCCACCTCCGGAGGCTAACCCTAGCAAACCCTAACGCTCCTTTTACCATAAACAAATTACCTATGTTCACTTAACTAAGATATACTTTTATAACATACAAATAAATGTTATGTTATGTACACATAGGCATAATCACTAGGAAAGAGTTGTGTAAATCAATAGATAAGACTGCCCTTTTAATTATAATCTCATGTAATCACATAAGCAGTCTTATCTTTCCCTCTCATATAGGTATCAGGGTGATGACCGCATTAACAGTCCTGCCTCACCCTCTAATAAGGGATTGAATAGATAATCCAAACCATATTTTTTATATACGACCTTATCCAACGATTGAAAAGGATCTTCTCTGTCCCGACGCGTTTCCCCCCCCTAATAGATGTCCGGGGGTTCATCAGGGGAACTTTACAGACATTGGATGCCGATACTTCTGATAGTTGTTCACTAATGTATGATAATGGCAACACCAGGTATACTCTACTCCAAACTTATATAGACAGAATAGGAGGACCACACTTACCCACATGGTTACGGCGTCAAAATGATTCCTATAGCGCATGCGCAGTGAACACACTCACTGGCTCACCTGGCGAGAATTTCTCTCCATTGCACATGCGGGGATTTGCCGCGGGGTCACTGCCTGTCAGCCGCGTCATGGCCAGTTACCCATGGTCATCCGCGCCTCGCGAGCGTCTCCTTTGTATCCTAGAGACCCCCTCTGTATCGGATCTAATACAGCGTGCCTGCGCCGCTCGTCACTACCTGTCCATTCGCATCATGGCCACTATCCATGGTCACCGCGCCTGCGCGAGCGTCTCCTTTTATCCTAAGACCACTCTGTGTAAGGTCTCATACAACGCGCCTGCGCCATAAGCCCTCGTTTGTTGCAGTCGTGCTGCCCGACCATGTGATCCCAAAACAATGCACATGATGGATGCTGATACGTTCAGGCATACAAATTACCTTCTTCTTTCTAATAATGACTGCCCCTATACCATTCAATGATCTTTAAAAAATACCTCGGAACACCACAATGTATAAATCACATGATAGCCCGTCTTATTAACTCGGCTCATATACATACATCATGTTCTATGATAATCACAAATTCAAAGTTGCTTGAGCAGCATAGTAAGAACCCTTTTATTTATGGCTCCTATTCTCAAATGTAACCAATACAGATATCATAAGTTGTCTAATATATAATCAAAAGGTGCCTAGACATCACACTGTAGATCTTATAATGTAAAAACCTCCTATATTGCTTTGGATTTCACTGAGTCAAATATCCCCAGGGCTGCCAAGAAAAAATAATAGAAATGACCTATACAAAGAAAAACAATATAAATATTCATATAAATATTATCTATTGATTTACACAACTCTTTCCTAGTGATTATGCCTATGTGTACATAACATAACATTTATTTGTATGTTATAAAAGTATATCTTAGTTAAGTGACCATAGGTATTTTGTTTATGGTAAAGGGAGAGTTGGGGTTTGCTAGGGTTAGCCTCCGAGGTGGGGCCGTTCTTTTCAGGACGATGACCCGGCCATTGTTAGGTTGTGGCTAGGGATTAGATAAGGGATAGATATTTAGATTTATATAGGTACGTTAGTTGTTTTTGAGGTAATTATTGTGTAATATTTTAATAGGATATCAATAAAAGGTACATTTTAGAGTTAGGGTTTGTTGATAGATTTACAGTGATATGCTCTGTGATATATGGGTTGATATGATTTAAAGCAGGATTTTTGAGCTAGGATATGTGCACACGGTGTATTTGCATAATAGCACCGAAATACGCCCCACGAATACGGTCAAAGAATGTCACTTGTAAAGTCTACGTCATCCTTGAGATGACCATGATTTTATGAACGCATTTCACGTTGTGTAATATGCTTGAAAGAACACGTACATTATGTGCCACGAATCACAAATGTATGTGAGACCCAAACCTGCCTCACTCTATTGCGTTCCGTTTGCACTTGGAAATTATGGGCTTGCAAACCCGTAATTACAAAGTCCAAAGTATTGCGTTTATGGAGCGCAGAAATGCCTGCCGTTAGACACCATGTGAACATACCCTTAACAGCAGAGAAAATATTAAAGCTGAACGTAAAAGTACTGCTTACCCTTCCAAATGCCATGATTGACCGCTGGCTCTGTACAGTTATTGATTAAAAAAAAAAAGTTTAATCACTGTTTGTGGCCGGAGTAAATTGCGCTTTTTACTCTAATTTACTCTGCTTTGCTCCAAATCATATACACTTGTATATCACAGAGCTCAGCTCCTCTCCTCGCTCATATAACCCTATATATCACAGAGCTCAGCTTATCTCCTCTACCATATAACCCTATATATCACAGAGATCAGCTTCTCTCCTCTATCATAACCCTATATATCACAGCGCTCAGCTTCTCTCCTCTATCATATAACCCTATATATCACAGAGTTCAGCTCCTCTCCTCTATCATATAACCCTATATATCACAGAGCCCAGCTTCTCTCCCTCTATCATAAACCCTATATTCACAGAGATCAGCTTCTCTCCTCTATCATATAACCCTTTATATCACAGCGCTCAGCTTCTCTCCTCTATCATATAACCCTATATATCACAGAGCTCAGCTTCTCTATCATATAACCCTATATATCACAGAGCCCAGCTTCTCTCCCTCTATCATATAACCCTATATATCACAGAGCTCAGCTTCTCTCCTCTATCATATAACCCTATATATAATGAAAATATGTGTTCACTGTTACCTATACCTCAAAGAGATTGGAAAAGAGATAGACAAAAAGGCGCACAAATAGTGTAGTTAACCTTGATAGGACATACACAGGTATTTACTCAGAAATGCTTATCTGGGTATGTTGTACAGACAATGGTACAACACATTCATTTAGTATATTACTCCAAGGATGGATTTTGCAGCTTCTATCCCAAATGACACTCGTATTCCACACACCCAGAATAGGAGGATTCGTTATTTGTATTCCTTACTGCCAATTTGGCAGATATTAGATGGGGATAAATCGTAGCGCTAAAAATCCTTTGTATTCAACAAATGGATGATAAAAAACTGGTTTCCTTGATCAAAAACCAATTTATTCCAAAAATACAAGTATAAAATACATTAAAATGATTCAAAAAGAGAAGGGCTCAACGCGTTTCGCACGCCTCGTCGCGTGCTTCATCAGGAGAATGCCCCATCAGCCTGTATAATCCATTTTTAAAGCTAACCCTACATAATGCTCCACCCCCAGTGGCAACCTTTTACCCCCCCATTACATAACCTAAAACATATATTCCATGCCATTTACCTCCTCCATGGTATCATAGTTCATAATTCTTTTGGTATACATATCTTTAGATGCTCCGTTTTAGTTACATAGCTGGCTATCAGTCAGACGCCGGATAACCAGAAGGAGCGTCACAGTATGGGCAACAGCATCACTTCCTGTTTGTCTCAACTACTGGAATCCAGCGTCCTAGACAAGAGAGCGTCATGTGTGGGCAACGTTGTCACTTCGGTTGATATCAATGGTGAACTGCACATGCTCTTTGCCCATACAGGTGTTTCTTGCAATTCTAGAATGTGTAACACTAAAAACAACACTTTATACATCTATAACTACCTCGATTTCGCTCCCTAATTATACATTACCTTTAGATACCATTAAATATACCTTTTTTCTTACTCTAAAACAACTTTACAAATACAAAATAAAATATCATTTAAGAATGGTATTTACACTGATTATATTTATACTAAAATACTAGTACTCTAAAATCAATATTTATCTTCTAAAACAATGACCGATCTAATTAATCAATTCCTGAGCTTCATTGAGACCCGCAGGGTTAAGCGTGTCCAATTTGAATATCCAAAACATCTCTTTGTTTATTAACGCTTGGAGTCTATCGTAACGTTCTCAGAGATGAAATCGATAGCTGAACCTGTAGTGTATAATTCTCATCCTGATGTTCCGCTGCCACATTTTCTTGACAAACTATACAACTTATTTTTCTTTTTTATATTAAATCGATGATTATCATCCTTTGGGACAATTTGGTTGTTTGTTCTCCCAACATACTGCTTCATGCAGCTGCAAAGTGATGAGATACACTACATAACTGAATTACACGATAATTTATACTTGATATTAAATCTCTCGGAAGTGGAAGAAGAATAAAATCCTTCCCTTTCTTCAACATCCTGCAGCACTTACATAATGGAAATTTACACGTTTCTACCCCTCTTCTGTAGGATTTATCATTTTCGGTCACATCTTTCTCCATTCCCCTACTTTCCAAATTATTCAATGCTTTTTTCTTTTCTCGTGATGGAGCTATAATATTTTTTAAGGTGTTTGCCCTTCTGTAGGTTATTCCTGGTCTTTCAGCTATTTCTGCTTTTTAAAATGGGGTCCGATTTTAAAATCCCCCAATGTTTGTTCAAAATTGCTCGTAATTCCTCATGCTGTGAGGAATACGTTGTAATAAAATTGAACGCGAAATAATCTTTCTGATTTTTTGTTCTTTCTAAATGAATATATTCATCCTGCGTTTTACTCATAGCTTTCTTCTTTGCCTGTTCCACCAGATTTGCAGGATAGCCCTTTTCCCTGAACCCTTTTTCCAAAACCTGTGCTTGTTCCGTATATATTTTATTGGTAGTACAATTCTTACGGATACGTCAGAACTGTCCAAACGGGATGTTCCTAATCCATTTTTTATAATGGTTACTTTTGAAATGGATGTAGTTATTAGAATCCACAGATTTAAAACACATATTAGTACATATTTTACCTCCTTCATGATAGAGATTCAAATCCAGGAATTGAATACTCTTACTGTTCATTACCGATGTAAAGGTAATACCAGCCGTATTCCTATTCAAAATTTGCAAGAAAACCATCGCTTCCCCAGGTGACCCATCCCATATAAAACTCAAGTCGTCTATAAAACGCTTGTAGTAGACGATATTGGACCTAAAAGATTATAATCCGAGAGAATATATAACTCTTCAAAATTTCCTATGAACAGGTTGGCGAGCGATGGGGCAACCCTTGTCCCCATCGCCGTAGCAACCTGCTGATGATAGTGGGACTCTCCATATTCAAAATACTTGTTCTCCAATATTAAACGTAAACCCTCTATAAGGAAAGTTCTTCTATCCGCTGACAAATTTTTATCAATTCCCAAATAGGAGTCCACAGCTTGTAACCCTAATTCATGTCTGATATTAGAGTACAAACCCTCCACATCTAAAGTGAGGAAATGGTATGTTTCCTTCCATTCCCTACCTACCAAATCCCTAAGTCCGAGTCTTTTAAATGACTATCCAAAGTTGTCACATAGGGTTGTAGATAAATATCTAAAAATTGAGATAGATTTGAGAGAGTGGACTCTATTCCAGAAACAATTGGCCTCCCGGGTTGATTATTCAGATCTTTGTGTACTTTAGGGAGGTGGTAAAAAAACGGGGGTTCATGGTTTTTGATAAACAGACCCTCAAACTCCTTTTGATTAATGGTTCCTGCCGCCAATTCTTCCTTCAGAAAGCCTAAGAATGTACTCTGTAGCCTTAAATAAACCTCCTTGCCCACCGGAGACCCAGTAATTTCAACCCCATTAGAAAAAGAAAAAGGAAAGGAGGTAGTTGTACGGAAGAAACAACCTGATACAAAAAAATGTATCCAGAACAAAGAAAAACAAGGTGAAACTCAGACATATGCTTCAATTGTGAAGAAAAATAAGACTACACCAGCTATTAAAAAGAATAAGTTACCACCCAAGTTAAAGTCCATCACGTCTAAGTCTATTACACCTAGTATTGTGTCAAGTAGAACTAGATCCAATCATCTGACGGATGAGGAAGATCCAAAAAATACTAACACCATAATAGGAATAGATTTCACTACACACGATGATACAATAGAATCCAGTGTATCACCTACATCACTGGATAGTAGTTTCCTGACTCTCACACCCAATTTATCAAAGGTGAATACATCAACACAGAGAGATACGGGCCGGGAAATAATTATAAGTGGTAGTGAAGAGTCGATACCATCAGCACAAATTAATTCAGCAAATCCTCCTTTTTTAGGCCTAAATCCAGTACTCAATATCCATATAGACTCGCAGGAAGTACTTTTAACCCCCATCACATCAGAAAGTATCTCAAGAAAGCGAAAATTCCGAAAAGGGGAAACAGAGGCCGCCCTAGTACTAGAAAAAGACTCCTTAAATTCAGGTCCCAAAAAAAACAGAGTAGACCTGAGATAAAAACTGCGGTCAAAGTGTTTAATCTATCTAAATATATCCTAACCCAGGAGGAATCAAGGGTGTTACAAATGGGTTTAAATTTTTGTCCGGATAATCCGATGGACCCCTTTATAGTGTTTAAGGATCTTCAGAGATATGTGAGAAAATTAACACTGCGCAGATATTTTCAAATACAAAAAAATAAAAATAAAGATGAGGAAGATAAAAGGAGAGAGCAGACTAATCATTCTGTTCTACCCACTAAATCCCATTTTTACCCAATTTGGGCACAGGGCAATTACATCGGCCTTTTCAATCAGATGGTGATGAGAGATCTAAGGAAAATAAAAGGGATTTCCCCACATACTGGGAATTTAACAGCAGCCCAAAAAAGATTAATCACGACCCTAAAAAATAACCGGGAGATCATAATTCGTAGCGCCGATAAAGGGGGATCCATTGTGATTCAGGACACTGAAGTATATAGGAAGGAAGCACTACGAATTTTAGGGAACCCAAAATACTATTGTAAAGTGGGCAAGGAGGTTTATTTAAGGCTACAGAGTACATTCTTAGGCTTTCTGAAGGAAGCGTTGGCGGCAGGAACCATCAATCAAAAGGAGTTTGAGGGTCTGTTTATCAAAAAACCCAGAACCCCGTTTTTTTACCACCTCCCTAAAGTACACAAAGATCTGAATAATCCACCCGGGAGGCCAATTGTTTCTGGAATAGAGTCCACTCTCTCAAATCTATCTCAATTTTTAGATATTTATCTACAACCCTATGTGACAACTTTGGATAGTCATTTAAAAGACTCGGACCACATCATTAGGGATTTGGTAGGTAGGGAATGGAAGGAAACATACCATTTCCTCACTTTAGATGTGGAGGGTTTGTACTCTAATATCAGACATGAACTAGGGTTACAAGCTGTGGACTCCTATTTGGGAATGGATAAAAATTTGTCAGCGGATAGAAGAACTTTCCTTATAGAGGGTTTACGTTTAATATTGGAGAACAACTATTTTGAATATGGAGAGTCCCACTATCATCAGCAGGTTGGTACGGCGATGGGGACAAGGGTTGCCCCATCGCTGGCCAACCTGTTCATGGGAAATTTTGAAGAGCTATATATTCTCTCGGATTATAATCTTTTTAGATCCAATATCGTCTACTACAAGCGTTTTATAGACGACTTGATTTTTATATGGGATGGGTCACCTGGGGAAGCGATGGTTTTCTTGCAAATTTTGAATAGGAATACGGCTGGTATTACTTTTACATCGGTAATGAACAGTAAGAGTATTCAATTCCTGGATTTGAATCTCTATCATGAAGGAGGTAAAATATGTACTAATACGTTTTTTAAATCTGTGGATTCTAATAACTACATCCATTTCAAAAGTAACCATTATAAAAAATGGATTAGGAACATCCCGTTTGGACAGTTCCGACGTATCCGTAAGAATTGTACTACCAATAAAATATATACGGAACAAGCACAGGTTTTGGAAAAAAGGTTCAGGGAAAAGGGCTATCCTGCAAATCTGGTGGAACAGGCAAAGAAGAAAGCTATGAGTAAAACGCAGGATGAATATATTCATTTAGAAAGAACAAAAAATCAGAAAGATCATTTCGCGTTCAATTTTATTACAACGTATTCCTCACAGCATGAGGAATTACGAGCAATTTTGAATAAACATTGGGGGATTTTAAAATCGGACCCCATTTTAAAAGCAGAAATAGCTGAAAGACCAGGAATAACCTACAGAAGGGCAAACACCTTAAAAAATATTATAGCTCCATCACGAGAAAAGAAAAAAGCATTGAATAATTTGGAAAGTAGGGGAATGGAGAAAGATGTGACCGAAAATGATAAATCCTACAGAAGAGGGGTAGAAACGTGTAAATTTCCATTATGTAAGTGCTGCAGGATGTTGAAGGAAGGGAAGGATTTTATTTCTTCTTCCACTTCCGAGAGATTTAATATCAAGTATAAATTATCGTGTAATTCCAGCTATGTAGTGTATCTCATCACATGCAGCTGCATGAAGCAGTATGTTGGGAGAACAACAACCAAATTGTCCCAAAGGATGAATAATCATCGATTTAATATAAAAAAGAAAAATAAGTTGTATAGTTTGTCAAGACATGTGGCAGCGGAACATCAGGATGAGAATTATACACTACAGGTTCAGCCTATCGATTTCATCTCTGAGAACGTTACCGATAGACTCCAAGCGTTAATAAACAAAGAGATGTTTTGGATATTCAAATTGGACACGCTTAACCCTGCGGGTCTCAATGAAGCTCAGGAATTGATTAGTTAGATCGGTCATTGTTTTAGAAGATAAATATTGATTTTAGAGTACTAGTATTTTAGTATAAATATAATCAGTGTAAATACCATTTTTAAATGATATTTTATTTTGTATTTGTAAAGTTGTTTTAGAGTAAGAAAAAAGGTATATTTAATGGTATCTAAAGGTAATATATACTTCGGGAGTGAAATCGAGGTAGTTATAGATGTATAAAGTGTTGTTTTTAGTGTTACACATTCCTAGAATTGCAAGAAACACCTGTATGGGCAAAGAGCATGTGCAGTTCACCGGTTGATTCCAACCAGAAGTGACATCGTTGCCCACACTGTGACGCTCCTTCCTGTTCAGGACGCTGGTATTCCAGTAGTTGAGACCAACAGGAAGTGATGCTGTTGCCCATACTGTGACGCTCCTTCCGGTTATCCGGCGTCCTGACTGATAGCCAGCTATGTAAGTAAAAAGGAGCATCTAAAGATATGTATACCAAAAGAATTATGAACTACGATACCATGGAGGAGGTAAATGGCATGGAATATATGTTTTAGGTTATGTAATGGGGAGGGTAAAAGGTTGCCACAGGGGGTGGAGCATTATGTAGGGTTAGCTTTAAAAATGGATTATACAGGCTGATGGGGCATTCTCCTGATGAAGCACGTGACGAGGCGTGCGAAACGCGTTGAGCCCTTCTCTTTGTGAATCATTTTAATGTATTTTATACTTGTATTTTTGGAATAAATTGGTTTTTGATCGAGGAAACCAGTTTTTTATCATCCATTTGTTGAATACAAAGGATTTTTAGCGCTACGATTTATCCCCATCTAATATCTGCCAAATTGGCACTAAGGAATACAAATATAACCCTATATATCACAGAGCTCAGCTTCTCTCCTTCTCATATAACCCTTTATATCACAGAGCTCAGCTCCTCTCCTATTACATATAACCCTATATATCACAGAGCTCAGCTTCTCTCCCTCTATCATATAACCCTATATATCACAGAGCTCAGCTTCTCTCCCTCTCATATAAGCCTATATATCAGAGCTCAGCTTCTCTCCTCTATCATATAACCCTATATATCCCAGTGCTCAGCTGCTCTCCTCTATCATATAACTCTATATATCCTAGAGCTCAGCTGCTCTCCTCTATCATATGATCCTATATGTCACAGAGCTCAGCTTCTCTCCTCTATCATATAACCCTATATATCACAGAGCTCAGCTTCTCTCCTCTATCATATAACCCTATATATCACACAGCTCAGCTTCTCTCCTCTATCATATAACCCTATATATCACAGAGCTCAGCTTCTCTCCCTCTATCATATAACCCTATATATCAGAGCTCAGCTTCTCTCCCTCTATCATATAACCCTATATATCACAAAGCTCACTGACAAAGAGTGCTACACTTGGCTAGCTCCTTCACCCTTTAGGGTGCGTTATAAGATGCATGGTCGAGCCATATCATTATGACGCAACCCGGGCTAATCTCCAGAGTAATAGTCATGTGCAAAATGGGCAGTAGCTAGACAGGCAGATAGTGACTCAGTAAGGTCCTGGTAGGTTGTCATTGGTCCATTTTGGCGGTGAGCTGCTCCACTGTAGCGTCACCCTTGCACATCTTTGTAGCCAATGTTAACCTTTCACATCAGTGGCACATGGTGCTCCACAGTCTCCCTGTTGCTTATTCATTATGACGGCATTTGTCCCCTCACACTTTCACCACAGCAGCCGCCAGCAGCTCACGAACTGCAAAGCTTCAGAAATACTGCCACCTTTTGCCCAATAGCCAATAATCATCCCTTTTTGCGACTCAGATAAATCGCCTTTTAAACCCATGATTGCAACAATGTGTGCAGACAGCCTATCACACACCTTATATACCCTCCCAGGCAGCTCACCATACAGTCTTTTTCATAAGTTTCGTGCTGCTGACGTCAAAAGTAGGAAGTGGTCATAATAATGTGACTTGACTGTATTTTTGACACTGTCACTTATGTTGGCATTGAAAATCATAAAAGATGTCACTGTTAGGATCTCGTTCGCGCTCTGCCACAATGCTTTATGAGATGATGATTGTAGGTTAGACCCAGTTGCTTCTGTCGCCGGCCTCACAGTATCGGTTATGCCACCGCTGCAGAGATCTCTATTCTTTATACTGCGCTCAAGGAAATCAAAGAAGACAAAAATTTGTAAAACCTGCCTACGCTTTGTTCCTCTTGGGTGGACGGCGTTTTAATGTTAACGTGTGGTCCAGCTTTGATCAAAATTGCAGATGTTACAAATCATATGCTCTCAGCACACACTCGCTCTGTGGGATTTCCTTTCACGAGCTCTCTAGAGGTGGTAATTGTCACACAGCTTGCACCAAAAACCACACACAGCTTAGTATTAAATGCTGCGGTGAAGCCCATAAATACTCCACTGAAATTCACGGCACAAAAGAGAAAATCCAGGCAGCTGCACAGATTTCTACTGAAGATATGTGGCAGATTTTCTGCCATGCAAAATTTCTTGAAGCGCTGCTGTGTCGAGTGCGGGGAGAAGGTGCTGAGCTGTGCCTGTCACCTATTCTCCATCATCAGTCAAGTGTTTTCAGCCCCCGGTTTTATAAGGGCAGCAACACACATTGCAAAAAAAAAAAAAAGCTACTAAAAACACATGCTTTTTTTTCCAGCAAAAACTGCAGCAATCAGATGCAACCTGGAACTTCATAACAACATGGAACCTCTATGTTGGACGGCAGAAGTGCTAACCACTCAGTTACATTGTAGCTACTAATCCACATGTTTGGTTCCTTCAGGGATTTGAACCTAGAACCCCTATTTTGGACGGCAGAAGTGCAAACCACTCGGCTACATTGTAGCTACTTCATAACCACGTGTTGCTCCATTGAGAAATTTCCTTTTTTTCACTTTTACTTCATTTTTTTTTAGTTTTTCATATTTTCATGCATCTCCTTTTAATATGTTCATCAACAGAACAAACAACCAGCCAACCTGTTGAGGCCATATATCATATACAGGCAGTCCCCTACTTAGATAGTTCTGACTTACATACGTCCCCTAGTTACAAACGGAGACTTAAGGGGCGTGGCTGACATTCAACACTGAGTCACGCCCCATGATAACCAAGTGCCAGCATGCCACAGCTGCACATGAGATACAGAACGTTAGGTGAAATCTTCTAAAAAAGGGCACAGACAGCAAAACAAATGTAAAAACTGTTCCCTGTACTATCCAAAAATTTTTTTTGCTGGAATTACATTTAATAAATCTACCTGTTCCGACTTGCATACAAATTCAACTTAAGAACAAACCTACAGTCCCTATCCCGTTTGTAACCTGGGGACTACCTGTACAGGCTCTTGACTTATGCAGCATTATATTGAAGTAGACATCACCATTTAGATGAGATGAGATGTGATCTGGAAGTCAATAGGCAACTATAAAATCAAATACACATATTGCTTCTTTCTTTGTAGAATTTTTTTTGTACTTTGGGTGTGTTTTTTGGGAGTACAAACCTTTTTCTTCAAAGTGTTGCATGCTGTAGGTGTAGAGATTATTAGGCAATTTGTAGCGTTTTTCTCCCCATAGTCCTCTACTGTTTTCTGCACCAAAAAAGTCATGTGTACATAGGTGTTGTGTGTGTTTTTGTGTTTTTTTATGTAGTTTTTGCAGCGGTTTTCCATATTTGGATTAGAAAAGACGTGCCATAAAAAATAGTATAGTTCCTGTGCACACTTTTTTGCAACTCCGCTACAGGAACTGCATGAAAAACGGCTAACGTGTAAAAAAAAAATTAGTTTTAAGTGGGGTTTTAATTTGGCCAAAAAATACTATGCAAAATTGAAGTGTGAAGAAGGCCTAGTAGAGTTGCTACCTGGTGTAGTAATCATACTTGTAATGATGAGGTGAGTGCCGTCCCTCGCATTTGTACACAACACTAGATGAAAAGTGAAGGAAGTGTTAACCTTATCTCGGTGCTTAGTGATCAGTATGAAAATTTCAACTTTTTTCGGATTTCTTTTTAACTTCTATAGCGACATGAAAAGTAAAACGGAAATGTTTTTCATTTCTTAATAAAAGGGGTTGTCCAGGATTAGAAAAAACATGGCTGCTTTAAAGAAAAAAAAAAAAAAAAAATTGCCTTGCCTCTGTTATGGGATGTGACTGGGAACCCATGACCAACGTGCTGGGCGTCTTTCTGCAGATGTGTATGTACAGCGATCAGGAAGGCAGAGGCGGTAATAAACTGTCTCTGCCTTCTCAGTCGCGGGCAGACGACTCTCCACTGCTGCAGCTGCACATTTAGTGGACAGCTGTGAACTCTAGATGGATGTTTTACAACGGCCGTACAGAGTTAGGGTATGTTCACACGGCGTTTTTGGATCCGAAAATCGCATCCAAAAACACAGTGTCAATCGGATCCAAAACGCATCCAACACGCAAGTGCGAGTTTGGATGCAGCAGGATCGCACCCTATAGTTTATTATAGGGCTCCTGCTGTGTCTTTCGGATCAAGAATTGACATGACAATTCCTGGAACGGATCCGAAAGACGCAAGTAAACGCATCGGCGATCACTCGTCTGAACGCTGATGCCTGTTTTATCTTGAAAGCAATGTAAAATCACACTGCTTATTGCTTGACGGAACCAAACACTCATCTAAGAACGTAGGTACACACAGACTGAACACGCCGTGTGAACATACCCTTAAGCGACCACTGCCCTGAAGTCTGGGCGGTAACAAGTGGTTAACATAAAGACTTGATATAAATAAAAATGACCATTTTTTTACCTAGTAATTTGGTTCTTTGCTTATAATATATATATACAGACAATCCCCGATTTACACCGTTCCGACTTACATCTGTCCCATAGTTGCAAACGGAGACTTATGGGGCATGCTGGCACTTGTAGTTCTATGTTCCACAGCAGATAGTAGCTGTGGAACTACAAGTTTCAGCATGCCACAGCAGCACATGAGGTGAAATCTTCTTAACAGGGGCACAGACAGCAAAATAAGTGTAAAAACCCTTCACTGCACTCTCTAAAAATAAAAAAACTTTTGTGCTGTAGTTCCATTTAATAAATATACCTGTTTAACTTACATACAAATTCAACTTAAGTACAAACCTACAGTCCCTATCCTGTCCGTAACCCGGGGACTGTCTGTATAAGGGATAAAAAAAACTACCAGGTAAAAACAAATGTCCATTCTTCTTTATATCAAGTCTTTATGTTAACTCTATATATCTCACATGCAGTTTTCCTAATTATTCAAACTTTCCTTTTAAATGCAAGCAACATTTCCGCTCTTCTTTTAAAAGGCAGCTTGAAGAAAGCAAAGGGGTTAAAAGTCCCGCACCCGACGTTCCTGATCTGCCCTCTTCCCAAGACCAAGTCCTTCACAACAAACCAGACTACGCCACTATTTTACACCAGTAGGGGGCAGTATTTGACTGCATGGAAATTGTGGTAAGTTTCATGTTGTGGGAAAGGTTTCCTTTTCATTTTTAAAGCATTTTGTGTTGCATTCCCATCCCCTGAGCACAGGTAATTATGCTTTTCTAGATGTATCTATGTGTTTTTATGTGATGGAGCTCTTGTATTAAGATAGAATCTATTGATATATTTTTTTGAGGCCTAGTTCACATCTGTGTTGGAGATTTTGGGCGACATGTATGAACGGGGCTGCACCAGAAGTCTGGCATCTTTTAAGCCCAAAAACTAGCACAGCCCCGTTCGCTTTATTTGTAATCAGGCGCACTCTAATATCAAGCACATTACAGAGCGCCCGCGGCACTTTGTAATGCGCCTGATTTCAGGGGACATGCGGGAGGCGGGGTGCACTACAACCATACAAGCAACACATTTATAGCTTCAGTACGGCAATTCCAGGCGCATTACTGCTGGACTATCAATAATCCGTACGATCCAAAAGAAAAAAGGCTTACACTAAACAGATAAATTAAATACAGATCTAAAAGGTCAGAGCCACAGACTGAATATGAGAGCAGACAACCTCTCAGTAGAGCACTAAGTATCACATGCTTTTGCACCATGGAGTGGGGTCTATTTTGAATGGTTACCCACTCTCTGGCCATAGCTAGCTTTACCACTGGACAGAGCTTATGGGCACATCAGTCGGCGTGTGAACGTTCTCTGACTGGGTTTGCAGATGATTTAAGCACCTGCAGGTGGGACTCTGAGATATCAATGGCAGCAGCCCACTCCTACGCTCCAGCTCATTGCAGTGGCACGTGAGCTGGCTAGGTTTTGCCCCATACGGTCTTAGTGGGGTAAGTTGGATTAAACCATTGCTTTACCCCATACTTGGATGTTTGGTGCCCCTGCATATATATATACTTCTATCCAGGACATCTTGTCTGAATATGTTCCTGCAATCTATACATTTGTGTCCATATTGACTATACCTATGTGTGACCCTACTGCTTACATATATTCTGTTGTCCCCTGAGAAATTCCTGCAGAACTTATGAAGGAAATGCGTCGGGACTTTGGGACTATTTTGGGGACTTTGGGCCCCCATCTATCAGGGAAGACCAGGGGGTAATAGTCAAGGTTCCGGGTGGGGCTGTCCTTATTGGGATGATGTCCTCATATTGTTTGATAGGCAGTCTGTAGTATAGGGTGTAATAGGGTTATTTTGGCCCCCACACCTTTTAGATCTGTATTTAATTTATCTGTTTAGTGTAAGCCTTTTTTTCTTTTGAATCTTATGGCTTATTGCTCGTCCGTATTTACTAGACTATTAAAGGTCAAGTTTTACATCTATTTTTCCAGTGATTAATTTTTGATTTGAGACGGTACATCATACTGAGTTTGAGATGGCTTTACTTATCTTGTTTGGTTGCCACATTACTGCTGGAACAGAGCACTTTAAAAGTGGTTTACCTGAGCCAGAAGTGTCGCTTTGTAGCTAGAAAGTGCTAAATCTATGACCCACAGTAGAACAGGCTCATAGATTCAGGCGCGTTCTACGCTACTAATGCACGCAAAAAATGGGACCTAGGTGACAAAAATCATACATGTCACTCTTTGTGTGCATTCTCTATCGCAGAGGTGGCACCTGGTCAGTTTCAGGGCAGTCACCAACGGTGCCCTGTTTGTTCCCATTTCCTGTGAGTTATCCATTATGGTGTCCATTAATTTCTTTACTACACCACCATTTTTTTGCCAGTATTTTTGTTAGAATCTGAGACGAAGGCTCCAAACAAATCCTCTGAGACGCATGTGAACTAGGCTAATAAAAGGGGGAGAGTTTCAAGTATAGACTTTTATGAACCCATAGGTTTACCTGATGAGCCGTAACATTAAAATCAGGTGACGTGAACTATATTGATCAACTCCTGCAGTGACACATGACAGGAGGTGGAATATATTCGGCAGCAGAAGAGGAGTCCATTCTTTAAGTTTATGTATTGGCTGTAGGAAAAATGAGCAGGTTTGAAGATCTGAACAATTTTGATAAAGACCAAATTGTGATGGGCAGATGACTCGTTCAGAGCATCTGCAAAATGGCAGGTCTAGTGAGGTCTTCTCGGTATGCAGTAGTTAGTACCTACCAGAAATGGGTTAAAGAAGGATGACCAGCAGCTGGGCCATGGAATTTCAATGCTCATTGTTGAGCAGGGGGAGCTAAGACTAGTTGGTTTTGATCTGCTCCCTCCTATGGGGTTACTGTAGTGTAGATTGATGAAAAGGTTTTTCTGGCTGTGATAGAAAGGTATCGGACCACACAGGGTATCGCAACTTGCTGGGTAGCTGCAGACCGGTCGGATTGACCATGATGACCCATCCGAAATGGACAAGGAAGCAATGGAAGATGGTGGCCTGATCTGATGGCTCGCTTTCTCTCTTACATCATGTGGACGGCCATGGATGTCACTTACCTGGAGAAATGATGATGCCAGGATGTATTATGGGGACAAGGCAAGCCGGTGGAAACACGGTGATGCTCTGGGCAATGTTCTGCTGGAGAACCTCTGGTTCTGGTACCACGTGGGTGTTACTTTGACAGTTATCACCTACCTAAACATTACTGCAGACCAAGTCCATGCCTGCATGCCAGCAGAGTTCTCTAATGGCTGAGGCCTCTTATTTATGCCCCTCCACACTACAGAAATTGTTCAGGAATGATCTGAGCATAACAGAGTTTAAGGGGATGAGGATTGACGAAGTCCACGGCACAGAGAGATAGATTTAGATTTTCGTATTGCAGCTAATTCTATTTACGGACATTATGCCAGCGAAGTGAAATAAAGCGATGTTGAATTGTTACTCAGCTACGACTTTTCGGTTTATAATAAACCTTAATCATGTACAGTCAATAATGTATATAAAGCCAATGCATAATGAGGAAATAAGTGATAGAATGGAAATCAATGGAGAAAATCTCGTAGGTAAATGGGCACTGATGCATATAATGAGGACCAAACCAGCAGAGTATATAGGCATTATGGAACACTGTATCACCAGACAGGGCATGGGAGAGGGTTTTGCTTGGCTTGCTGGTATCAGGCGGGCCTGCAAACATGATTTGTTGCAATACAGAAATCAAAATCTACATTTGTGAACTATTTCAGTCTTCTGTAAATTGTGGTTGCAATATCCCTTCCACAAGCCCTCACATCCATTTGAGTGCTGGGCATTTATTTTTTCTTGAAGAGTTCAAGGTGATGACTTGGTCCCCAAATTCCCCAGATCTCAATCTACTCAAGCATTTGTGGGATGTGCTGCTGAAAACAAGTCCAATCCACAGAGGCTCGAATAAGACTTAAAGGGGGTTGTCTCACCACATTTTTTCACAAAGCCAAAAGCAGCTTTAGAGTCATGCATCCTGTCTCTTTCTGGTCAGGCTGTGGGTGGTTCTATAGCAGGGATTAGCCTATCAGCTTCATATTCCCAGCTCGTCTAATTGCATTAATATGAGAGCAGGAGATGTTATATATAGTGCAGAGAGCTTTAGGGTGCATCCCCACGGCAGAGGACAAATACCGGTCAGTTTACCCCACGTGCTGCGGGGGGGGGGGGGGGGGGGGGGGGGCGCTTTTCTCTGCGATGAGCGGAGAAAAGCCCTCCCCCTTCCCATTCACAAAGCACAGATTCCGTCCGAAAACTGGACGGAAGAATGTGCTTGTAGAATGTTTTTGCGGGTGGACCCACTGCATGGGTTTTCCATAAGAGCCCATTGTGCTAATTTTCGGCCGATTTTTCAGGCGGTCTGCAAAACCGCAAACCGGCCGAAAACCCATGCAGTGGTGACATGCCCTTTATAGCTCAAAGTAAACAATCTAATTACTCTCCTTTGTTTGTTAGAGAGAACACTCTGTTCTCAAGCTGCCAACATGTGGTGACGTCACTTCCTCGTCTCAGATAAGACAAAGAGCAGAGGGGAGAGCAGGTCGGTAAACAGAGAAACCTGTGTGTACTCAAAGCAGATAAAATCTCTTACCTCATGACCAGAGAAAATTGGAGAGACGTGTATTTGGGAAAAGCCATTATTTAAAGGGGTTTTCTCGCTACGAAGATCATAGTTGAAAATGAGGGGACCAAAAATCTAAGCATGTCCATCCTTGGTAACCATAAGCAAACTGCTATGGTTTAAGAGAACGGGCTGTTTGTTTAGTGCTTGGGAACGAAGTGAGAGCTCTGCTCGGGTTACACCCAGGTCCCGCCCCTGATCGGGAACACATGTCAGAGGAGAAACAGGAAAGAGGACGCGGACGGGAGCGTGCAGGAAGATGTGTGAACGAAAGAGAGAGAGAGATTTCACTGACAGCAAGCAGTGGTAGGTGTGACGTATGCGTGCGGTGAGAGATTTCACTGACCGCAAGCAGTGGTAGGTGCGACGTATGCGTGCGGGGACAGAGAGATTTCACTGACCGCAAGCAGTGGTAGGTGCGTCGTATGCGTGCGGGGCGAGATTTTTCACTGACGACGATCAGAGGTCCTGCAGCAGAGAGAGAGATCTTGTGCAGTCCCATGTAAACACAAACACCCAATAAGCGTATAGTTTTGTTCTGCAGGTCTGTAGATGTCAGAGGTGTAATAATCTGCAGGTTATATCACTGTGAGAGAGACAGAAAAAAATCACCCATCTTTCCCAGAGTCCTGAATGTCAAATGCCCATTCTAATTGCAAAGTATGTAGAGAGAGTGAGAAATGTAGTTCTATACTTTCGAGTTACACTTAGCTTTTCTCTTCCAACGACAGTAAGAACTTTTACTTCCCCCGCTCAACAGATGAGGAATTTTTTAGTGCACAATTTGGGGCGTGTCTGCAGAGAGAAGGATAAGGACTGATAGTGAGGAGAAACGCACCCCTCCATTTCAGAAGCTCTGCTTAGCAACCAGTTTAAATGGGTGCCAAATGGTGAAACAAGAATACACCTTTAACGATAATCCTTGTTGAAAGATAATACTTTGGTAGTGTGACAACCCCTTATAAGGATATGTTCACCGGCTTAAACTGAAGGGACATATCCGCCTGTATTTCCGGTTTCGTATGCGCAAATACGGGTACGTCCCAATAATTACGGTAATCCACAGTTCTCCTAGAGAACTATGGATTACGTCTCCTCTCTCCGCTCGCACAATACGCGGGGAGAGAAGTGACCTGTCAATTATTCACAGCGTATAGGCGCCGTGACTAATGAATGTATATCGGGCTGCTGGCCCCCCGGCTCCCGAGCACACAGCGTAGTTGAGGGCGAAATACGTCCCGCAATTTTTGCCGTGTGAACCTAGCCTAAAGGATTTGCTGTTAATTATCTGGTGCCAGGTGCAAACAGGACACTTTCAGAGGTGTTTAGTCTTTCAAGGGGTCAGAGCTGTTTTGCCAGCACAAGGGGACCTGCACTATATCAGGTTTCAGTGTTGTGACTGATCAGTATATGCTTAAACTGTTTTAGGAATAAAAGTCATTGGGCGAATGTCTTTAATTGTGTTACATGCAGCTGCATCCATCCAAATGAAGATGTACACCTTAACCTCGTCGATAACAAGATAGGAATTTGAGCTCAGCGGCTGTTACAGGAGCTTCTACAATACACTGCTTGCTAAAAAGACTTCAGCAGATCTGTCAAAATCAATAGTGTGTTCAGGAAAAAACCTAAAGATCATTCCGTGTTTCCACTGTAGTCGGTGGATAATAGCAGGATGTGTCGGTTTTAGCAAACAAATGTCATCATTGAACCAAAAGGTAGGGTTTTTTTGTTCACATTTTCCAAGATCTCTGGTTGCCGTCATTCATCGTTAACTTTCATTGTTATTAACCGGGGTGTAAATTTGTGCTGGATATGTGAAGGACACACAAGTGCTCAGCTTATGAGAAGATTGCTGATCTGTAAAGAGCTGAGCACTTCTGGGTCCGCCACATGTTCAGGTCACACGTCCATCCACTGGACGTAAGCTCTGAAGATTCCTGGTGTGTTCAAGCAGGGATCTTCGGAATTGACAAAGTAAACTGGAAAATGAGATGCCTTTCAAATTACACAGGGAATAAACTTTCTAAGCTGAAACCAAACACCATTTCAACTCAGTTGGTGGCCTCCACATGAAGATTTATTTGGAAGGCGCCTACTTCATGTTTCCGTTACCTCTATTCCTGGTAGTCTGTTGTGACAAGTAATAGGAGAAGACAGACAGCAAGAGCGTGAGGTCTGTACTGAGCTGTCAGTCTCTGTATAGATGGGCTATGACTCACTTTCTACAAAGTGCAACCGAAGCGTATTTTTTTTTAATGTCCAGAAGCCTGACTTACTGGTAGCGTTTGTGACAGTATACCAACGGACACTTGATATGTACATCAGGGATCCGTCACATCCACAATGCAGATTTATGGCTTAGAATGTAAATATAAAAATCCTAGTTGCTTGTGCATTGTACAGGGTTTTGGGTAGCTAAGAATAAGAGTACCATATACTTATTAGTCATGTGTGTCAATTTGATAGTGATTTACTGGGTCCTTTTCTCACTGTGGAAACCACTCAAACCCTCATTGTTGCTCTTATTCGTTCTCATTTTACTACTGAACCCCCTGCTTACGGCCCCTCCCTCTCTGAAAACTTCCCCCTTTCAATCTGTCCTAATGCAGCAGCCAGGTGGCTTCTTTCCACCCGCACACTGATGCCTCACCTTGTCATCACTGCCGGGCCCCTTTTCATTCAAAATACAGCAAAAACAATTTCACTCTCCCCCTAAAGCTATCCACGTGCTGCACCCCCACATCCCCTCATCTGTCTACCTCTACCTGCTCCCCCCTCTGTGATGTATCAGATTCATGCACGGCTGGGGGCGAATTGCGGGGCAAATCCCCCCCAATTTTACGTCGGCAATAACCCGGTGAAAAAGCCTTAAGGGGTTGTCTTTCCCCCAAAGAAATGCTTTTAAATTTTTGGGGCAAAAAAAAAAGATTATTTTTCGGGGTAAACCAGGAATTTTTTTGGTTTTCGAAATTACTCCTTGATCCTGCAGTAGTTTTTTGTTTTCCTTGCATTCGTTTTTCTTCCTCGCGTTTCAAAAGCCGCTGTTTTTTTTGTGGGACAAGATGTACTTTTTAAAAGTACCATTGACCATAACGTCCCTAAGAAGCCTGGATGAAGGGGGCTGGGATAAATTGTTTAAGGGGATTCGACCGTCCCCCATAAGCGTCTTTGGGTAAATTAAAGTCTAGGGTTGAAATAAAGGGGTAACTGGAAAAAAAAAAATGCCTATCGGATCGTACTCAGAGTTTTGGTAAATGACCCCTACTCTGAGTGGTCCCGATTATTAGTAATGACTCCAAGACTCAGTATTGGGTCCTCTTTATTCAATGAATTTATTAATTATGTACTGGAGGGAATTAATAGCACTGTTTCTATTTTACACATGAACCCAAGCTAGTATGAGTGCAATCTATGGAAGTTTTTTTTTAAAAGCACAACCCGGACACACTGAGTGTTTGGGCATCCACTTGGCAAATGAGGTTCAATGTGGATAAATGTAAAGTTCTGCTCCTGGTTACTAACAATCCGCAGGTGTCATATGTCCTGGCGGGAAAAAAACTGGAAGAATCGCTTGTTGAGTTGGATCTGGGTGACTTGTTGATCATGGACTATAGAGCGACATTCAGAGTGAATCAGCTGCCTTTAAGGCAATCAGGATATCATGCTTCTTCATGCTGTACAGTTTTGGACTCCAGTTTATAGAGAGGATGTAATGGAGCTAGAGAGAGAGTGCAAAGACGAGCAACCAAACTAATAAGGGGAATGGAGTATGTTAATTATGAGCAGAGGTTAAAAGAACTTATTTAGTCTTGAGAAAAGATGGCTCTAGGGAGACAGGATTAATTTACGTAAGTATATAAATGGCCCCTACAACAAAAAGTATGGTGAAAAGTCATTTCATGTAGAACCCCTTCAAAAGACAAAGGGGACGCCCCCTCCTTCTGGAGAAAAGAAATTCAATATTCAGAGGAGAAAAGCCTTCTTTACCATGAGAACTTTGAATCTGTGGAATAGCTGCCCGATGAGATGGCCTCAGCAAGAACAGAACAGTTGAGCGTTTCAAGAAAGGCTTAGATAACCACTAAATAATATTAATACTTATGTAGCCGTATAAAACATTTTTGGGTGGGATCAGGAGTGATATCTATCTTTAGGGCAGATTGGTTCTTGCTTTATGGGTTCCAGTCTTTGTCAATAGAGGAAACTTAGTTTAAAAACTCTCCCTTCATGCACATCTTTCCCCACCTTTGGTTGAACTAATGGACTTTTGGCTTCAACCATACTAACTATGTAACAATGACCTCGGGATACGATATTTTCAACATACAATGTTTTTTCCTGGGACATTGTATGTAGAGTATATTCAGGATACAATGTCCCAGACACTGATGCAGCCAATTTATCATGAAAGTTTTACCTGTAAAACTTTTGTATTAGTGCAGTGCATGCAGTGATTGCGCGATCTCATAGCGCCTCTCTACAGTGCAGTGCGGTACTACCTGTCCTGTACTGCTCTTACATGTATTAGTGAGGTGCATGCAGTGATTGGTGGTCTATAGCGCCTCTCTAAAGTACAGTGCGGTACTACATGTCCTGTACTGCTCTTTACATGTATAAGGATCAGCTGCTCCTTTAGGCAGCAGATGAAGGCCACATTATCTTTTTTTTGGTACACTGTGTATAAAGTACATGACCCAAAGAAGCTTATGTCCTTCTGATAGAAAGTGATTTTCAGCTTTCAGCATCCCTTTCTGTAAGGGCTTACTTTATCTGTTTTAGTTATTGGCTTTTCTTTTATCATCTTTTTGCATTATGTTGCAGACATTTTAGGAAATCTGAACTATTTTCCGGTTATGGTTTCAACATACAATGGTCTTTCCAGAACCAATCAATATTGTATGATGAGGGATCACGGTACTGAACAACCAAATAGAAAAAAAAATCTTTGTGGAATTCAACGTAAAAAAAAATGCAATTGAGTCATTTTTGTCGGGACTTTATATTTATGGATTTCATTGTTTGGTATACGCCAAAAAACATGTTATCTGTTTTGCTCTTTTTTATTCAGACCATACCAAATTTTGTAGATTTTTTTCACTATGTTTTAATATTTGTAAAAAAAAAAAAAAACAAAAAAAAAACCTAAAACTTATTTTTTAAATTTACAATGCAGTGCCATTTTATGCACCAGTAACTTTATTTTTTCATTTATGTAGTGAGGGCTCATTTTTTGCAGACTAAAGTGTAGTTTTGGATCGCATTACGTGTTACTTGCATCTTCTTTTCTTTTCACTTTTTGGTGGATGTGAATTGAGCAAAAATACAATTTTGGCAATGGGAATTTTTTTCTATGGTATTCACTGTTCATGATACATAACACTTTATATTTCTATAGATTGGACTTTTGTGGACGTGGTGATATGTTAATTTTTTTTACTTTTTGTTTTATTTGTAAAATTGCAAAAGTCAGGTGTCTTGAACTTTTTTTTTCCTTTTAAAATCGTGTCCTTTTTAGTCCCTTTAGAGCAATGAACCTCTAGGGAACTCAATCTTTTGTACACTCTTCTGCAACAGTAATACTGTATATACTGCAAAACCGTGTACAATAATTGCTTTTCTACTACACCCTACCTATTGAAGGGTGTATTAGGAGTACTAAGCTGGCAGCAATAGAAGCCATTATTAGGCCCGCAAGATCTTCATCTGCCCAGTACCTTTCCTTAAAGGTATTTACTCGCTACAAAGATCATATCTCTAATGAGGGGGACAGTAAGAATAAGCAGTTTTGCAATTGGTTTGCATTACCTAAATCATTTTGTATAGCAGATATAAGCTAATCTGTGCATTCTACACCTAAAACTGCAGCCTGCTCCCCTCACTACCTCCTGTCTAATGACAGAGGGGGGAGCAGAGTGCATTTCTCACATTTGATTAATCAGTTCAGACTGCTTGTATAACTGTTTACACCTATGCAGGTGTTCTGGTCACAAGGAGCTTGTGGAGGGAGGTGACGTCCTCTCCCTTCCACTGCCCTCACATAATGATGATGTCACCAGTCTTCAGTGAGGGAAGACCCGCCTACTGGGAGGAGAGACTCGCCCCTCTATTTGAAGCTGTAAGACAGAGAAACAGCTCAAGTCTGCGAAAGCTTGTGATGAGAGAACTCCTTCAATGGTTTAGCATTGCCATGCCGCTTATGCAGTGAGCGCAATGAGTGAGCCCGCTCCGTTCATCCCTAGGGACATCATAATGTAACTGTTTGTCATCTGTTGGTAAGGTGGTTATAGAACCCATTGACTATGTGGTCTGTAGAGACATCTGCACCAAAAAAAAAAAAAAAGTTCATAAAACGTTAAGTGTTTCATATTTTGTAAGGCCGGCCTGTTGTGCTAAGGTGTTGATCCAGAGGAAGGCAAAAACCCCCAATGAGGTATAAGCCAATTATCCTCATTTTAGGGAAAAATACCTACCCGACTCCAATCTGGCAATCAGAAAAATCCCTGGATCAATGACCCCTCTCCTGAATCCTAAACACTATAACTTGTTATATTATTACGCTCCAGAAATGCATCTAAACCAGTTTTGAACTATGTTATTGAAGTCACCATGACAAGTCCCTCTGTCAGAGAAGTCCATAGTCTCACTGCTCTTACAGTAAAGAATCCCTGTCGATGTTTATGTAGAAACTTTCGTTCCTCAAAAACATAGAGGATGTCCCCTTGTTCTAGATACAGCCTGGATAAAAAAATCTTGGGAGAGATCTCTGTATTGACCTTTGATGTATTTAAAACATATTTATTATGTCCCCCGAAGCCGTTTTTTCTCTAAACAAAAAAAACCCTAATCTTGCTAATCTTTCGGGGTACGGGTAGTGCTCCAGTCCTTTTATTATTTTTGTTACCCCGCCTTTGTACCTGTTCAAGCTCTACAATGTCTTTCCTGTGCGCTGGTGGCCCAAAACTGTACACAATATTCCATGTGTGGTCTAACCAGTGACTTGTTAATTTGGGAGAATAATGTTCTCTCATGTGCCTCTATGCCCCTTTTAATGCACCCCATGATCCTATTTGCTTGGCAGCTGCTGTCTGACACTGGCTGCTACAATTACGTTTACTGTCCACCAGGATTCCCAAGTCCTTCTCCATGTCACTTTTACCCAGTGTTTTTCCATTTAACATGTAATCATGTAATGGATTTTTCCTCCCCATGTGCAAAACCCTTTCCCATTATCTGTATTAAACCTCATCTGCCATTTCCCGCCCAGGCCCCCAAACTTATCCAGATCCCTTTGTATAACACTTTATCATCTATTTGTTGATTACTTTACAGAGCTTAGTATCGCCCTGCAAAGATCGATATTCTACTGTGTAATCCATGTGTAAGATCGTTAATGAAAAATGTTAGAGGATAGGGCCCAATACTGACCCCTGTGGTCCCCCACTAGTAACAGCAATCCAGTCTGAGTATGTACCACTAATTACCACCCTTTGTTTGCTTACCCACTTGCACACGTTTTCCCCCAGTCCAAGCATTCTCATTTGATTTACCAACCTTTTATGTGGCACTGTATCAAATGCTTTAAAAAAAATTTCAGATATATAACATCCAGTGCCTCACCCCGATCCAGTCTAGCACTGATTTTCCCCTCATAGAAGCTGATGAGAGTAGTCTGACAGGACCGATTCTTCATAAACCCATGGGGGAATGGGGTTATTCATTTATTTTCAGTGAGATACTCCGGATAGCATCTTCTGAGAAAACCTTCAAAAATTTACCTACAACGGGGGTTTAAAGCTTACTGGCCTATAGTTTCCGGGATCACTTTTTGAACCCCTTTTTGAATATTGGACCACATTTGCTATGCGCCAATCCTTTGGGACATACCCCTTTTTTAGACAGTCCATAAATATTAAGAATAGGGCCTATCTATGACATCACTTAACTCCCTTAGGACACGGGGGTGTATGCCATCTGGACCTGGGGATGTGTCTATTTTTTTTCTTCCCTAAGGCGGAGCCTGCACTTTCTTCCTGGGTTAGACAAGAAACTTTTAAGTTGGGAGTTTACCTCATCCCTCTGTTCAACGGGAAAGCCATCCTCCTCGGAAAATACAGTGGAGAAAAAAGTGTTAATAAGTTTGCTTTTTTCTCATCGCCCTCTACTGTCTCTCCCTCAGTATTTTTCAAAGGGCCAACTTTTTCCGTTTTAATCTTTTTACTATTTATATAGTTAAAAAATATTTTGGGGTTAGTTTTACTTTCTATAGAAATTATGTCTTTCCGTCTCCAGCTTTGCTTCCTTTATCTTTATTTTACACACCTTATTTTTTTCCCTATAGCTTCTTAGTGCCTCTTCACTGCCCTCCTGTTTTATTAGGTGAAACGCTTTCTCTTTGTTTTTTATTGCCTCCTTTACATCTTTGTTGATCCACATTGGGTTTTTCCTGTTTCTAATTTTTTTTACCATAAGGTATGTTCCTCTCACAGTGGTATCCGAGAATGTTTTTAAAAATATCCCATTTATTATTTGTTCTGCCATATTTAAACCCCGTGTCCCACTCAAAACGGTTTAGGGCCTCCCTAAGCAGAATAAAATTAGCCTTCCTAAAATTCAGTGTTTTTGTGGCTCCTTGACAAAAAACTCTATTGAAGGATAAACGGAAATTTATTATATTATGGTCACTATTCCCTAGGTGCCCCTCAACCTGAACCTTTGTTACTCTGTCAGGTCTATTAGTCAATATTAAAGGGGTTGTCTCGCTACAAAGAATAGCTTTCAAATTGTAGGGAACACAAAATAAAGACATTTTCCAAATATATTGCATTGTTCCTCTGTTTTCCCTAAAGAGATACAAGTGAATTTAAGACCTCCCTCGGCTATTTCAGTTCCCTCAGTAACTGACCTGTAAACAAATCTCCCCCTGCTGTTTGTTCAATGAAAATAAAAGTGAGTGAGTCATCACACAGGTCAGGGCCCGTGTCCACAGTGTCCATGCTGCCCGGCAGTAAAAGGCTTGATTTTTTCTCAGTAAACAGAAAATGTAATTGGGGCTTTTGTTAGAGGGATCAGATAAGAAAGTCTTGTGAGCAGTTTGAGAAGCTAATCTGATCTAATTAGCAACTGAACAGCAAGGAGCTGTACAAGCATGGAGCCTATGCAAATTAGTCAGTCTGAACCAGGAAGTGACAGAGTATTTCATTCATGCATCTTTTGAAACCCTGTAGCGAGACAACCCCTTTAAGTCTAGAAGGGCCTTTACTCTAGTCGGTTCTTGCACCATTTGGCAAAGGTAATTATCATGAGTTATTGACAAAAACCTGTTTCATTTTTGAGAGCTACAGCTTCAGAATTCCCAATTGATGTCTGGATAGTTAAAGTCGCCCATAATAATAACCTCATTCTGATTAGCCGCCTCATCTATTTGCCTGAGGAGTACATCTTCAATGGTTCTGTTATATTTGGGGGCCTATAGCAGACCCCTATTAGTATTATATTGTTACCCCCATGTATATTTACCCATAAAGATTCCACCTGTTCATTACCTGTACCTATTTTCTTCCCGCAGTTTTTGCTTCAACAGGATTTTACATAGAACAGACACCTTCCCCCCTTTCCCGGGCTTTTCGATCCTTTCAAATAGACTGTAACCCTGCAAGTTAACCGCCCAGTCGTAGCTCTCGTCCAGCCATGGGCCAGTTTTTCCCCACTATGTCATATTTTTCTTCAGCTATTAATAATTCTAGTTAAATTTATTTTGTTTTGGTCAGACTCCGGCATTGGTCAGCATGCAATTTATAGATTTTTCAGTTTTTTATTCCTTTCTCCCTGATCTTTTTATTATTTGCTAAAACCCCCCCCCCTCCACTCCACCCCTGTTTATTCCTAATTCCCCGCGCTCTATCTTCACTCTCTTGCAGGCTATATGTGTAGTTACCTCCCTCCCCCCCCCCCAGTCCCTAGTTTAAATATTCCTACAACTTCCTGGCCATTTTGTCCCCCAGTACAGCTGCACCCTCCCCATTTTTAGATGCAGCCCATCCCTAGCATAGGGCCTGTAGCCAAGACAGAAGTCAGCCCAGTTCTCCAAATCCCTCTTTCCTACACCAATGTTTGAGCCACTTATTCACTCTCTGATCTCCCGCTGCCTCTCTGGTGTGCCCGTGGAACAGTAATATTCTGAAAATATTACCTTGGAGGTCCTTGCCCTGAGCTTTTGGCCTAATCCCGAAATCATTTTTAAGGACAACTCCACCTACTTCTAAAATTTGTCATTGGTGCCATGTGGACCATGACAGCTGGATTCTCACCAGCCCCACCCAGCAATCTGTCAGCCCGATCCGCGATATGTCGAACTCGGGCCCCAGGTAAACAACATACTGTTCGACGATCCCGGTCTTTGTGGCAGATTGCCCTGTCTGTTTCCCTAATAATGGAATCCCCAACTACTAGCACCTGTCTAGCCTTACCTGTACTCCTATTCCCCATCTTACTGGAGCAGACAGGGGTAGTGTCTTGCTGCAGCAATGCTATTTCTGAGCTGATATCCCCTTTATCTGCCAATCTTGCAAAAATTTGTTGGGGTGTACCAGTTCAGGGCTAGCCTCCCTAACACTCTAAAAACCTTTTCCAGGTCAAGAGCTTGGTACCATCCTGATGCGCACTCTAATAGAATAGAAGTGGCAAAAGTTGCTCAGTAGTCCCAGGTCTTTGTTCAGTTTTGTTAGTCCTTGTGTCTAGTCCCACTTATGCAATTCTGACCTTTTTTTTCCATTGGGTCTCCCTAATGACAGTACTTGCTCTCCTTTCACACTTCTCCACACCACAGCTATTCAGTGACAGCCATCCGTCCGGTGTCCTCCCGTGAAATAAGGAGCTCAGTTCGTCAGATTCTGAGGTCTTGGCACCTTCGTTTGCATAGACCTAATGTTCTGGACAGTTGTCCGGATGTATGCATTGTTGACTAACGCATACATTTGCTTTGTTCCGTAAGACACCTACAATTCATCAGTTTTTATATGTCAGCGATGTAAGAGCTCTGACAGATTTTTCTGTAGCAGGTGCGCTGGTTACGGAAATAGAGAAATAATTTAATATGTCAGGAAGAACAGCTTAAAATTATAGCAATATGTGCTGTGCAAGTTAAAATCACTCCAATACATTGTGCCAGAAAAGCTGGAGTATTTATAGAAGATTTTTTAACTCCTTCATGTTTCTCTGGTTTTCTTAACTTAAAGGGGTTTTGCCACCATGTAATGTTGACGTGGGAACCTCCAAAATGGGTATTTAATCACTTTTCTAAATATATGTGATTAAAAAAAGTGAAAACTCTGAGAGCTACAGCATTTCTCAACCCCCCTTGGTTACCACAAAGCTTCCCCTAGTCACGACCCAGGAGCTGAAAGGCCGCGCTTGCGTGAATCACTTCTTATCTGATGACAGGCAGAATGAATGGTCTTTTAAGGCCCCGGGTAGCAATGTTTTCTTTTGTATACAGAATAACTAGCTGTAGTGTTATTAGATCCCTGCTTTATCTGATGAAGAAGTTTTCAATCTGCTGTTTAGAATAGGTGTTCTCTTTTGTATACAGAATTCACAAGTTATAGTTTGATTATTTGAGTGAACATGTCACAGGATCCGTTATGCAGGCTCTGTGCTCTGGCTGTGTGTGTCTGTGTCTTGCTGCGTGATTTGTTGACATTACATAAGCTGCGTAGCAGATAAGGTTTCTCCTGACAGTGCCGTCTGAGGCTGTGTCTTGCTGTATTGAATCCACTGTTGTACTGTTTATTAGTTCACTTAAGTTTTGAGACGCTCCCTTTGGATTCCTCACTCCCCCCTCCCATCTCCCTCTTTCCACTGCAGCTTCATGATTCAGCGTGATTTGTTGACATCTTGCTCTCATACTGAAAGGAGGTCAGTACTTGGTCTGGTGGCAAATCCCCTTTAAGTTTAAATTTAATTTCTACTGTTGTGTAAAAAAAAAAAAAACCCAGAGAAAGGCATTCTTCACTATTTCGCCATTTGCCGCATGCCTTTTTTTTTATAGTGTCCAACCCTTTTGTTACTGTTGGATCAAGTATTGGAGGGCATGCTCTGAGCAAGAAGTAGTTGGTGCCAGGAGCTGGAAGACTGGCAGACTCGGAGACTTGCTGTGCCTTGTCTTGGTGGTTGCCAGTAGGCAGAGGTTATAACCTTAGGCTATGTTCACACGGCTTATTTCAGAACGTATTTACATCGGATTGCCGATCGTGAATCCGTTCCGAAATCAGTTGAAAATCAGTTGCAAATAAGTGCCACTAAGTGTGGGAAGTATTTGTAACTGATTTCCCGACGGATTCACCATCTCCAATCATTGTAGGTGGTGAATCCGTCCGTAAATAATTGACATGCACATTGTTTTTTCCGTCCGGATTGCCGTCGTCAATCCGCGGCGGCAATCCGGCACGGAAATACGCGACGTGTGAACGACGAGCCGTATTTTCTATTGAAATCAATAGAAAATGGGCTGTTACTTATTTCTGACTGATTTGCCGACGGATTGACGATCGTCAATCCGTCGGCAAATCCGCGGCGAAATAAGCCGTGTGGACGAGGCCTAACTCCACTGATAAGGTCAAGAGTTGAACCAACCTTGAACCCCTTAACAACCGCCCACCGACTTTTGACGTCGGCTGGTGCTGATCGTTCGTCTGCAGCAACGTCTTTTGATGTTGCTGCAGACATCGTGGTTTGTGGCCCCCGGTGCCGCCGCAGCACTGAGAACAAGGCTCTACTTCACAACCCTGTTCCCAGTGCAGTCTCTACAAGTGCCGGAGAGCAGGGGAAACCTCCACTCCCCAGCACTTAACCCTTTGATTGCTGCAGTCAATGACCACAGCATAATCAAAGGGCTTTCCCCTGCTCTGTCAGGTGATTAGGACTCCGGTGACCCGACAGCCCGCGGAACGGCTGCACAGTCAGCCCCGGGGACCTACAGTAGCCCCAGGGCTGTGTGTGTGAGAAGCCAGTAATCGGGGCAGACTGTGTTCTGCCATGATCACTGCCTGTGACAGACTGACACAGATTATAATGTTTTAGCATATATGATATGCTAATACATTACTAAATGCAAAAAAAAAAAAAAAAAGTAAAAGTTATCTTTCATGGAATTTAAAAAATAAATAAAACGATTATCCCTTCATGGGTTTTTTTTTTTTTTTTTATAAATAAAATAGAAATTAAATATTTAATAAAAAACAATTGTGCGTACATAAACACACAAAAAAACCTACTCCTATTAGGTAGTCACATAACCCTAATAACCTGTAGAATAAATCTAACAAGTTATCAAGTGTGAAATGTGAATGGTGTAAAAGGAAAAAATGAAAAAAAATTCTGCAATAATTTATAAGTGAACTTAATTCCCCCAAAAAAGTACAATCTGTCCCGAATAAAACAAGACCTCATACAACTGCGTCATTAAAAAAATAAAAAGTTATGACTGTTGAAACGCAAGGAGGCAAAAACTAAAAAAATGTGCTGGTCATTAAGTCCTTTTCCGGCTTTTGACTTAACGGGTTAAAGGGATTCTTTACGTTGGACACTTAATATTTGTTAAAAGCGTCCTTTTAAAAAATGAAAAACTGATCACCGTGTCCACCTGCTGCGATTACAACTGTAATCTGCAAAGAAACTTACAGTAAGCTTTTTATTTTACTGGAGCACCAGCACCGGGAGGATTGTGTTACACGGTGCCCATCAAATCTGTTGGGTTATTTGTGTCCTATAACACAAGCTCTCCAGCAAAAGAGGTGGCCTTTTCAACCACTTAACCATCATCACTTGGTTAGAGAGTAAAGAATAGGGGAACATCTTTATTAGCTTATTTTCCTAAGATTCTCAATAGCCAAGCACCCCTTTGAAAGAGTTTTCTCATCAGCCTGCTCTTCACAGCCAGCTGCAGGCTTCCTGTGCAGGCTGTAGGCAGTTCTAGAGCAGTGACTTACATTTCAGTTCTGTTATTTTGTAGCTGAGCCTGTTAGAGGGATGTTAGCAGTGGAAGGGTCTAAACAGCAGGGCAAAATGCTACAGAGCTCTGAAGGGTTAATGTTAGTAAGAAACGTAAACAGGCTTGCTTGCTGCTGATAAGACACAACAGGGAGGGATGTCACCATCCTGACCATTGCTGGCGTGGAAATAGAGGGTCAGTAACCTCGGGAAGTAAGAGATAAAAACTGCTCTAATTGAAAGGAAGCAAAATCAGAACAGCAATGTATTTGGTAATATTCATTATTTACTCTGCCTACATGTTTAAAGCTGATCAATGGGGTGAGAATATCTCTTAAAGCCTGTAGTGCATTTTGTTGGATGTGCACTAACTTTGGTGTTCTTGATGGAAAGTATATAATATTGTATCTGGCTCCTACTTCTATTGCTGCATTTGATACATTTTTCTGTATTTCAGCTGGATAACATTCAGCAGTCGGTCAATTTGTTAAACTCCTTCTTAAATGACACCACTTCCCATCTACAGCAATTGTCGACACAGCTGAGTAAGTTTTATGTCGGTCGGATGTTTCTGTTGTCTTGTATACAGTAGCGCATGATGTTTGCTTGTAATGTGGTAAAATGTAAACTTTCCTGCTTCCCTTTGCAGAATCTCGATCTTTTAAACCAATGGAAGACTCGCCGGTCCGAACTTTTTTGAAAGTGTATAAAAAATGAAGTGTGTAATAAAATCTGTGATCAACGTAAGGTGACTTTCTTCTAATGTTGAAGTTACATTGAATTTTCCTTCATTGTATATATGGTGCATAGGCTAATGTGAATTTATTGTGATATAGTGTGTGTAATAAATTTTATCAGTCAGTGTGCTGCTGTGGAAATGTTATTCCTCTGTACTGACTTGCTGCTATAATTGTAGAGGGCTAGTTATAATACACTCAACACCCGCAGAAATATGGCAGAGCTTCGTGTATCCCAAATTCCGTCGACTTAGTAGGAGACATGTTTATTGATCCCAAATACAAGACTTGAATAGAGCAGTCTTCACACTTTCCAGAGTTATGGGTGGAGGAACCCAGCTCTCCGATGCTTAACCCTGTTGATTCGCCACATCATGACTGCAGCATAATGAAAGAGCTTTCCCCTGCTTTTTGGTGATCGTGACCCGTACATAGCGGGAACGGCTGCACAGTCAGCCTGGGACCAAGATCGGCCCTTGGGCACGGCCAGTAGGCACACTGTGTCTCCCATACATCACTGTGTCCCATACTGAAACAGATTATAATGTATTATATATGTAATAATCTGTAGAATTAATCTAACAAGTTATTAAAAGGGTATTCTCGCTACAAAAATCATATCTCAGATTATGGGGACAGTAAAGTTAAGCACTTTGGTAATTGGTTTGCAGTACCTAAGTACTTAGTATAGCGATATGAGTGTTACTGGCATCAAAGCTATTTTTTGCAGCTGCTAGTCGGGACACACCCCCTTTTCTGTGATTGGCTGGCTCACATTTCATTCAGCCTGTTGGGACACGCCCCCTGCACTGTGATGTGCTGGCTGACATTTCATCAGCCTGTTGGGATACGCCCCCAGACAGGAAACGCCCCGGACACGCCCCCTGCACTGTGATTGGCTGTTTGCACACTCTGTGTTTACTCCCCTCTGAGCTGGTAAAACCGAAAGTGAAACCAGCTATGTGAAAGAGCTGCTGGCTGTATACTCATCTCCCAGCTCTAAGGTGAACGATCTGGGTAATTACTGTTTATCTCCTAGATCCCCTCATATAACAGTCTTTATATCCTGTGCTCCCTCCATGTAACACAGTCACACAGCCTCTTGCCTGATAACAGAGGGGGAAGAGGTGGGGGGCAGTGTGCATTCCTCACATGTGTTTCATTAGTTCAGTTTGTGTGTATAACTGGTTATAGCATAGCAAGGAGCTTGTGGAGCCTGTAGCTGAGGCTTGCAGACTTTAAGAGGAACACTGCTGAGGCTGAAATAGCTTCCTCTCCAGACGACTTCCCTTCCCCTGCTCTTCACACGAGTGATGATGTCATAGCCCCTTAAAGTGAGGAGGACATGCCTGCTGGGGGGAAACTCGCCCCTGGATTTCATATTCCCTCTCATAGAATTAGCTGAAGAGCACGAACACTTCAAACGATAAAACCCCTTTAAGTGTGACATGTGAATTATGTAAAAGAAAAAAAACATTTTTTTTTTTAATTCTGCAGTAATTTATCATTGAACTTAAACTGTTCCCCCAAAAAGTACAACTTGTCCCGAATAAAACGAGACCTCACACAACGGCGTCATTGAAAAAATAAGGTTACAACAAAATGTGCTGGTCAATTAAGTACTTTTCAGGCGTTCGGCTTAAGGGGATAAAGCACTATAGTGTCAAAGAACAGCACTGTGAGCCACGCCTTGTGAACCTTGTCAAACTCCAGGCTCACCACATAATTGTCTGTGAGTTCTTACACACAGCGAGCAGGTACGGACTAGGTTTGAACACAGAAGGAATGGCTCTCCACTTTCCCTGGAGGACACAGACAGCCCTTGGCAGAGGCGGTGGTTCCAGCACAAGAGTTAGGCGCCATCTTGGATTGGGACCTCTGGTGTATACCTCAACATTGCTCTGGTCAGCAGTTCACCTTAGCAAGCCTCCAAGGTAGAAAGCTTGGTGATAGGTGGAAGAGGCTCTTTATACAATTTGTTATTTTACTGACTACGTGATACACCACAGCCTTCTAAAGACACCCATAATGCTGATGCGGTCTTGTCACATCAGAAGTTGTGATGGGAAGAGTCCTTGTGCTTCGACACCCACTGATTGCTGAACCAAAGACATGAAGAGCTGTGGACCACAGGTAGATGGGCTAGGAGTGACTCAAGGTCCAAGTAGGTTGTCACAGTTACCTAGAGCCGACTTCACCCCACAGCTGCTGGAGGGTCCATAGAGCCAACACCACTATCCAGGGGCCTCACACAGATGCTCAGTTGGGTTCAAGTACAGGGAATTAGGGGCCAGGGTAGTACTTGGAAGTTTTGGTCCTGCTCTTCCAACCAGTGACAGACATTTTCAGCTGTGTGACATATTGCACTGCATAATTCTCCCATTTTACTCATAACAGGAATGAGAGTTGTGTGTGCAGACTGCCTATCTCACATCTTTTATACCCACCAAGCTAGGTCACCAGACATGACTTTATAAGCTACATGCTGCCACCGTCAAAGTAGGAAGTGTCATAATAATGTGACTTGACTGTGTTGCATGTACAGCTTCCTTGCAGATTTGTGTCCATGTTTACAGACTGTAGTCTTCAATCTGTTTTGCTAATGTACAGGCCGTGAGAGAGTAGTAATAGAATAGTTTGGTGCACTACTGGATTGCGGGAGACAAAAATTCTGTAGCCACCAGTGTCTAGATTAGTTTAAATATGAGAATGGCAAACTACATAAGGACAGATTTAGGATATGTTTACATCAGGTTTTTCCTGTTGGAAAAATTGGATCTGCAACCCCAGGCAGAAATCCAAGGTAGTACCTTGGATTTCTGCTGAGGCATTTATCTTTGCAAAAGTGGCTTTCACCTCTGATATGACCCTAAATCAATGGTGCTAACCTTTGCTAGGCTTGCCAAAGTGGAGGGCGAGGAGGATCTGTTTCAAAGAATAGACATGTCCATTCTTTTCTTCTGCATCACAGTGTGAACTACAGGACAGACTTCCCATACAACTGAATAGAAATCAACATGCACAAGGATTTTAACATGGAATCTGCATCAAATCTGCATCACCCCCCCAAAAAAAAATAGGTTAAAAAGTCACATCTACCCCAAAATAAAATTAATAACAATTACTCTTCAGTCCACAGAAAGTGAGCCCTCATTTGTCCGTAGATGGGAAAAAAAAGATATTGGTCGTGGTAAAGGGTGCTGCAATGCAAATTTTAAAAATAAAACATTTTTGATTTTTTTAAATGTTTTAAAACACTATGACAATTTTAAAAATGCTGCAATTGTAGGAGTTTATATTTTAAACTCACCACCCCACAATATTCTTTTTTTTAATAATAATTTTTATTTATACAGCGCCAACATATTCCGCAGCACTTTACGATGTGGAGCTTACAAGTAAAGACAAAAAGACAGACATTACACAATAAAGAGCTACTTATAGATGAGACACAAGGTGCGAGGGCCCTGCTCACAAGAGCTTTCAATCTATTAGGGTGTATGGGTGAAACGAACGGTGAGAAGTGCTAAGTTTACAATGGTCCGGCCATGTTCCATAAATATGGGGTTATTTACATGAAAAGTAGATGAACGTGCCACCCAGACAGATAAGTGCTGAATTGTAGATAGTGACAGAAAATGTGTGTTAGAGAGTGGGGAGTTAGCAATTGGGGGGTCTTGATATGCCAGACTGAGAAGATGTGTTCTTAGGGCCCTCTTAAAACTATGAGGGTTGTGAGTGTGCCTGATTGCCCGCAGTAACATGTTCCAGAGCACGGGGGCAGCACGTGTGAAATCTTGGAGACGGGCATGGGAGGTTCGGATGACTGAGGAATGTAATCTGATATCATCAGCAGAGCTGAGACACCGGGTAGGGTGGTAAACAGAGATGAGGGAGGAGATGTAGGGGGATGCAGCGCTGTGGAGAGACCGGGTAGGGTGGTAGACAAAGATGAGGGAGTAGATGTAGGTAGGTGCAGCGCTGTGGAGAGCTTTATGGGTGAGAGTGATGAGTTTATGTTGTATTCTTTACTGAATGGGCAACCAGTGCAGTGACTGACACGGGGTAGAGGCATCAGTATAGCGGCTGGAAAGAAAGACAGGCCTGGCTGCTGCATTCAGGACAGATTGAAGAGGGGAGAGTTTACAGAGAGGGAGACCGATAAGCAAGGAGTTACAGTAGTCAACCGTAGCAACCAATCAGAGCTCAGCTTTAATTTTTCTAAAGCAGTATAGAAATTCTGAGCTCTGATTGGTTGCTATGAGCAACAAGGACAGTCTTACTGTGAGACCGTTTTGATAAATGAGGCTCTTTTGTTTTTCCTTTAACTCCTTCGTGACTGCTGGTCACAATAATATGGCTCAAAGTTTTTTTCTCTTCGCCTTCCAAGCCATAACTTGGAGATTTTTCCACCTACATAGACATATGAGGGCTTTTATTTTACTGGACAAGATGTACTTTCTAATGGTGCCATTGACCGTACAATAGTATATACTGAGGAACTGGAAAAAAAAATTCCAAGTGGGGTGAAATGTGAAAAAAAACGTAATTGCGGGGTTTTGTTTTTACGGCATTCACGTTTCGGTTTCAATGATGTGTTATCTGTATTCTGCAGGTTTATACAATTCTGATGACACCAAATATTTTGGATTTTCATTAACTTTTTTCTTTTTCCACCAGTGGACCTGTGAGGGTACATTTTTTGTGGTCCGAAGTGTACTTTTGATTGGTACCTTTTTGGGATAGATGCAACTGTTTGATCACTCTTATTCCAATTTTTAGGGGACCTAGATTCACCCAAAAACGCAATTTGGGCGTTTGGGATTTTTATTTTCTACGGTGTTCAGCTTACGAAATAAATTATGTTATTTTTTAATATAATGGACTTTTTTGTGGATGCAGTTATACCAATTATATGAAAGTTTTTTTTTTTTTTGTTTTTTTTTTTACACTTTTAAACATCTTTTTTCTCACTTGTACATTGAGTCCTCCTAGAGTACTTGACCACTAGGGGATTGATCATTAGTATACCCTTCCTTTCTGCATTGTATAAACACGGTGTTCAAAGATGGCGGTTCTAGCACTTCCTGTCTGGGACAATAAGTGTTAGAATGGCAGTGTTGAAAGCCTTCACCATCGATCGACACCCTGCAGTCTCACCTCAGTGTCTAAGGGGTTAACAGCAGGGAACGGAGTCGGCACCGTTCCCTGCAGTTACCAGCGGGTGTCAGCTACAATTAGCAGTTGATACCAGCCTTCTGTGTGGTGGGATTGCGGAGCAACCCGTTACATACAACCTTACCCGCACTAGGAAGTACTCACACTGTCCTATGTCATTAAGGGGTCAATTTCTGAGCAATTTTTGCATTGTTCCAGAGGATATTATACTGCCGAAAAATGTCGCTGTCCTTGGGGAAAGTCGTACCACGACGATGAGGATCTGGTCTGTGTGAAGTGTAGATTGCTCCAGGTCACAATAACATCTGTATGAATTTTAAAACCCAATATTTCTCAGTGGAGCATTGCACAGAGCATCTCACTACCTCTGCCGACTTGCATTGTTCCCATAGTGCATCCTTGTGGCACCTCTTCCCCAGGGTGTTATGCTCATGTACACATTGTATACTAGAGATCAACAGCGCTCCAAAAGGTTGATGCAAATGTATTTAATATTTTATCCAAGCTCCAGTCAGAGGTGACATTTACAGTAACATATTAATCATTTTCGACGTTTTGGTCTGAAATTACCTTAATCCTATATGTCACTGTGGGAGAGAAAGAAGGAAACATAAGCTTTGATGCTCGTAGACAACAAGAACATAGCAAAAAGAACATAGAAAAAAATATGTGACAACTTTCCACAAGGTAAAGTAAAAATTATACAAAAACATTTGGGTACAAAAGAAAATAGAAGAAATCACAGCAAGTATATACAAAATCCACTCTAAAATATAACTTTTAATACTTGTCGATTAAAAAATAGAAATATCTATAATATATATCATTTGACATACTACAACCCCAAACTGGAGAAAGAATATATATATATCCAAATAGGCAATAAATCACCTGATGACCACCACACTATCCAACAACCATATATACGGCCCTTAAGTATGGTGACCACCACTTGAGGGGGATAGGTGTAAGGGCCGTATCGAGAGAGCCTTCTGGAGCTGGGGCCGCCCTTTTTGGGGCAATGTCCCCACTTATTTATTAGGACATTGATAAGCGATAGTATAGAGTTATATGAGGGTCGCCTCTGTGTCTATATATTATGGTTGTTGGATAGTGTGGTGGTCATCAGGTGATTTATTGCCTATTTGTATGTATATATTCTTTCTCCAGTTTGGGGTTGTAGTATGTCAAATAATATATATTATAGATATTTGTATTTTTTAATCAAGTATTAAAAGTTATATTTTAGAGTGGATTTTGTATATACTTTGCTGTGATTTCTTTTGTTTGTTTGTTTGTTTTTTTTTGCTAAATCCCCAATATATAATTATTTTTTCTGTGAGTATTTTACAAAAGAAAATACAATGAAATTAAATAAAATCAATGAAAAAAATAACACATCCAACATCCAAGTTTTACAATATTTACAATATATACAGTATAGGATGTGTATATATGAATACGTAATATACGTTGTTACACAGGGTCTCAACAGGTTCAGAGAACCCAGATGTATAAGGCTCTACAGCGAGGTATATATTCAATAAAATTAGAGCATATATGATTAAGGTCATTTGAGACCGAAACGTCAAAAATGATTAATATGTCACTAGAAATGTCACCTCCGACTGATGCTTGGATAAAATGTTAAATAAATTTGCATCAACCTTTTGGAGCGCTGTTGATATCTACTATACTACGGATTATTTGCCATTTTCAAACGACATCCCTTTTTCTCTTCAATTAGAATATCGCCCTTTAATATTGATTCTTCATGTGCCAATTGTATTCACCATTGGGAGTGAAAAAGCAGTCTTCATGGGCACCTTCACAGTCCAATGCATACTATCATAGTCAGTAGTATCTGTTTTAGCGATTTGTACTACAGTAGCTCGTTGGTGGGATCGGAGTAGAAGATTGGGATTGGAAGGCTAGCCTTCCCACATACATCAGTGAACTTTGGCCACCTATGACCCTGCCCCTGGTTTATCAGTTGTCCTTCCTTGAACCACTGTTGGTAGGTACTAATGAAATGGAAAGAACCTCGAAGGGGCTCTACATCCTTGTCTGAAGCATACTCTCTTTAGCTCAGGAATGTCCAAACATGGGGCGTAACCTCAGAGGAGGCGCCATCTTGGATTATATGGTGGTTATCTCTACAAGCATAATATGTGCAGCCATTTTGTTAACACATTAGTGAGTGTAAAGATATACAGGCAGCTTTTACATGCCATAATATAAAGGCATATGAGGTTTTATACTAACTTATTCATTAAAATGGAGACACAAAGGATCACACATATATAACCTTTGTTCCCATCAACAATACTAACCACTGCACACCAATAGTTGCAGCATGTTTTGGTGCAAAATAAAGATTAGCCTGTAAGTCAAGTAATTCTCACTGTCCCCCTAGAAGTATATCATGAAATTAATTATCACCAAAATTTTTACTCAAAAACAACATGGGTCTAGATGTTGTAACAACACTGGTGGACCCCCAACATCAACACGCGATATAGAGACGTGCACCAGTAGTCACATATAATAATGCTAGATAATTTTGCAGATGTGGGTAAACACCAGGAATGGGAGAGTAATAACAATAACTGTTCCTATGCTATTCCTCAAAAGCTTGTCCTAACTCCAGAACCTCTATCCCTGACATTAATCCTAACAACTTTCCCTTTAATATGTCCCTAAGCTACAACTGACCCTAATACTGAAAGTGGCTTTGAGACTCAGCGAGTCCTGGGCAGGACCCTACGGAAACTAGACAAACACCAAATCTATATTTCCCAAAAACTACAAAATCCAACAGTAGGCCAAACAAGACAAGAAACAAGATATTTCAGCCAGACACAACTGAACTGACAATAGACAAGACAAAGCAATCCCACACAACAGAACTAGACAACAGAACTAGACAACAGAAAAACTTCTATACTCTGCAGTTAGGCCACTCTTTTCAGTTGAGCTTTATAAAGTATGCTAGTGAGCTCAGGTGCACAGCCAGGATCCTGAGCAGTTACTATACAACCACTCCAAACAATCACAGACAACAAGACAGACATAATACAGAAAACCCTGCTGACTTAATATACAGGAGAGGCCGAGAGATTTTCTGCCATTCATAAGAGATGTATCAAAAAGGTTAAAATTTAGACTAATGTTGACATTTAAATTTGTCAAATGTATTCATATATTTTGCAGAGAATTTATGACTGAATGTGTGCTACTTGACAAATCTGTCAAACACACAACACTAGTGTTAAATTTCGCTTAAGCTAAGATTAAGCAACTTTTCAATGGAAAGCAGAGATGTAAATAGTTTTTTTCATTTGCAACTCCAGTTTAATAAACTTAAAGGGAACCTGTCACATAGATTATGCCCCCCTTGCCGAGGACAGCACAAGCTAGTGTCAGACCTGCTGTTTCCAGCACTGTGTTCCTTATTCTATAAAATGCAGCAGTTTTAGAGCATTTACCCCTCAAATCTTATTCATGAATAGGTGTTAGCCCCGCCCACCTGGCAGTGATTCACATGTTTCTACCTATTCAAAGTAATAGGTTTATCAGTTGAGGTGGGCGGGGCTAGCCTCAGATGGGCGGAGTTTGAAAAAAACTGACTCTTTGAATGACTCTTTTCTGGTTGAAAACTGCAGATTTGAGCATTAAATACACAAAAACTACAGAACCTTATTGAATAAGGGACACAGCGCTGGAAACAGCAGGTCTGACACTAGCCTGTGCTGCCCTCAGCAAGTGGGACATAATCCATGTGACAGGTTCTCTTTAAAGGGGTTTTGCCACGATGTAATGTTGACGTGGGATCCTCCAAAATGGCTATTTAATCACTTTTCTAAATATAAGTGATTACAGAAAGGGAAGCCTGTGAGAGCTACAGCATTTCTCAATCCCCCTTAGTTACCTGAAAGTTTACATTAGACACGACCAAAGGAGCTGACAGGAGCTGATCTGGCCGCGCTTGTGTGTTTGCACTTCTTATCTGATGACAGTGAACATCAATGAGCTTTCAAGGGGCTGGGGAGAAATATGCAGCGTGTGAGTCTGTCTGCTGTATAGAGAATCCACTGTTGTAATGTTATTATTTGAGTAAACTTTTGAGTCGCTCAATTCTTCCTCACTCTCTGCTCACCCCCTCCCTCTCACCCCTGCAGCCTTCATGACTCAGCATGATTTGTTTATATTCTGCCCTGAGCTGATAAGGAGGTAAGGAACTCACTTCGTGGCAAAACCCCTTTAAGTGCAAATCTAAATGGCTCTAAAAAAATAGATAATTTATAAATATGTTGCTCAACAAGTAACTCTATTGTAGCATAAAATACACAGAATAAAAGTACAAGTACATAGATAAATGTGGCCGCTGTGTTTAAAGATAGACATTAACTTTATTCATTTGCCACTTTCAGATTTGTCTCTGGCCTTCAACTTTTTCAATTGCAGGTGAAACTCTGCCCTCGTTTACAACAGTGTTCGACACTTCTGGAAGAAATCTGCAGTTTCTTTACAATCTGATACATGGAGTAACCTTTTGTTCACAAGCCGACACTAGATTGACGTGTTTCTTAAAACACTTAAAAGCTCGAACTGTAAGAACTGTAGTGCAATGCCTATTTTTTATTTTTTTATTTTAGAACTGAGCTATACAAAAAAGCCATAATATTAAAACCAATGACAGATGCACTAAGGTGCAATAATTTAGGTCCCCCAAATACAAGCACATAATACCTACTGATCCAACAGGGCCAAGTTATTCCTCAAAATTTGGGCCATATTTCAAATTTTGGCCCAATTTTTCCTGGCCTCAGCCCACACTGAGATAAGAAGCTAGATGATTGCCTATTGGTGATGCACCACTCCTATGAAGAGTTATTGATCTTCTGAGGTAGGGTATTGCCAACTCCTTATTTAAAGGGGTTTTCTCACCATGCAGTCTCACAAAGCCACAGGCAGCTTTAGAAACACACATGCTGTTCAGACTATGGGCGGGTCTATAGTAGTGATTGACACATCAACTCTGCTGTTCCTAGCTATTTCTGTTACACTGATAAGTGCAAGAGATTTATAAAGTGTTGTAGACAAGGCTGTAGAGCTCTAAAGAGTAAAAGCTTCTCATTAAGTTAAGTAAACAAAGTCAGTTGCTAGAGATAAGACTCTGAAGGAGGTGACTTACCATGGTCAGAGTGACGACAGCTTACAGCAATTAGACAAAAGAGAGAGAGCAGGGAGAGATAATCATAGCCAGAGAAACTTGAGCTCTGAGAGAGGATACAATCTTATTTGTCAACTGAACAAAGCAAAATCACCAAAGCAATGCATTTAGTAATAGTCTTCATTTACCTTTCCCTACATGTTAAAAGCTAATCATTGTGGTGAGAAAACCCCTTTGACAATCTTTGCTTCCTATTACCACAACAGACTTGGGCTTCCCCTGCAGACATAACTCTAGGGTTATCTCAATGAGAATCTCAGCCTTCTTCTACTGTGCCAGGATGGTGGCAGATTGTATACAACACCAGATCCTTTGATCCCCATTCGATGGATTGATATTCTAGAGCTGATGCCCATGAGGAAAAGCTGTGAACGACTTTGAGAACCATTCCTGGTGGGGTAATCTCAGGCTGCCTGAGCACATCACAGACCTATCAGCTATGGCCTCAACCCTTTTCTAAGAACTGGCATTTGGCATTCTCACAAACACTTTGAGATAGACCAGGTCCAAGAGGCAGCAAAAAGAGATGGTGATCCCCCACAGAACATCATTGGGAAATTCCACTCCGACGGTATTGCACCCACAAGCAGTTACTTCAAGATGCCAAATCTTAAAGGGAATGTGGCATAAAAAAATCAGTCATTGTTTATATTCTCATTTTTATGTTACCATTTTTAGGAATTTTTGTTTTTTTTTTATAATTTTCTTAACACTTCAATATTTTTTAGATAAGTTCTTAAGTCTTGCAGTTTTCACTTTGCCACAGGCCTGTTTGCACTGCTTTAACAGCAGTCAGAAAGATGTTTTACAGTAGCTTCATGCACATAGGAGACTTAAGAATGACTCAGTCCCATTCACTTCTATAGGAGAGTTTTCTAGCCATGCTTTGTGACCTGGGAAGAAATCAGTGTGCAGGAGGGTGAAAGGGTGAACTGTGACTATCTCCTCTTGTGACTGGTGGATCCTGTGTTATCTATTCACATGGTGTCTCCTTTCATAGTTTGACCCTCTTTGTGTTGATAATGAGCAGACAACTGAGAATTTTTCTGTACAGAACAGGAAGTGTCGACTAGTATTAGGTCTAGAGCCAAAGTGAAACGGCAGGACTTAAGAATTATTAAAAAATCATTGAAAGAGATATGGAAAAAAATTAGAAAAAATATAACTCAAAATCTTAAAAATGTTGTTTTAACATAAAAATGTGAGTTAAACAATAAGTCATTATTTTATTAACACATTCCCTTTAAGATTCTCTTCTTGTAAGGGTACTCTTACAAAGTCTTTGGTAATTTGTAGCCCGAACCATTGCTAAAAGAAGGGCCTTCAAACCTTATTTGGATATGCTACAATCTACATAATCGAATTAGCTGAAAAATAGACAACATAACCACAAAGTATAAATGTTAAGCAGTCGATCAAAAGAAACTGGTATATATAAAGCTGAGGTCGTGCATACTACTGCCAGCAACCCGCACGTAAATTCTATCGCTTGCAACAAATGAAAGTCAATTGCCAAAATACAAAATATAAATATTCCTTATTATGACAGACAGGGATAAACATGAGTCACAACCGGAGGGTTGATCTCACCGCCATGGAGTTACAAAATCATAAGTACAGAGACATCGATCTTCTATGGATCACGTACAAGCATCACATGGTGGCAGAAAATAGATAGATTGTAATGTGTGAAGAAGCTAAAAATATCTATGCGACCATGAATGGTGAGGTAAGTACTGTTAGTTACTTGAGGGTAGGACAAAATAAAGTTTAATCCTCAATACTGTATAGGGTTATATGATAGGAGGGACACAGCGAGCTCTGGTGGGGGGGGAATTTTTAATTAAGGGTTATATGATAGAGGAGAGAAGCTTGGCTCTTGTGGTATATCGGGTTATATGACAAGAGGAGAGAAGCTGAGCTCTGTGATATATAGGGTTATAGGATAGGAGGAGGAGAAGCTGAGCTCATGTGATATATAGGGTTTTATGATAGAGTGAGAATCTGAGCTCTGTGATATATAGGTTTATATGATAGAGGGAGAGATGCTGAGCTCTGGATATTATGGGGTATTTGATAGAGGGAGGACAAGCTGAGCTCTGTGATATAATAGGTATATGTTAGAGGAGACGGAGCTGAAGCTCTGTGATATATAGGCTTATATGATAGGAAGGAGAGGATGGCTGGCTCTTGATATAAAAGGTTATATGATAGAGGTGAGACAAGCTTGAGCTCTATGATATATAGGGGTTATATGATGGAGGAGAGAGCTGAGCTCTGTGTTATATATGGGGTTATATGTGAGGAGAGAAGCTGGAGCTCTGTGATTTATAGGGTTATGTTGAGAGAGGAGAGAAGCGGAGCTCTGTGATATTTAGGGTTATATGATATAGGAGAGGAGCTGAGCTCTGTGATATATGGGTTTATGATAGAGGGAGAGAGCTGAGCTTTGTGATATATAGGTTATATGATAGAGAGAGGAGTGAGCTCTGTGATTATATAGGGTTATATGATTAGAGTGAGAAGCTGAGCTCTGTGATATATAGGGTTATATGATAGAGGAGATAAGCTGAGCTCTGTGGTAAAAATGGGTTAAATATTATAGAGAGGATGCTGAGCCCTGTGATATATAGGGTTATATGATAGAGGAGAGGAGCTGAGCTCTGATATATAGGGTTATATGATAGAGGAGAGGAGCTGAGCTCTGATATATGGGGTTTATGATAGGGAGAGGAGCTGAGCTCTGTGATATATGGGGTTATAATGATAGAGGAGAGGAGCTGAGCTCTGAAAATATATGGTTATATGAAAAGGGGAAAGGGAGGAGCTGAGCTCTGGGGATATATAGGTTATATATAGAGAGATAAGCTAGCTTGTATATGGGGTTATTTTAAATAGGGGAGAGATGCTGAGTTCTGTTAATAGGGTTATATGATAGAGGAGAGGAGCTGAGCTTGATTATGGGTTATATGATAGAGGGAGAGGAGCTGAGCTTTTGATATATAGGGTTATATGATAGAGGGAGGAGCTGAGCTCTTTTGATAAAAAGGTTATATGATAGAGAGAGGAAGCTGAGCTCTGTGAATAATATGGTTATATGATAAGGAAGGGGAAACTAAAAGCTCTTGAATATATAGGGTTAAATATGATAGATGGAGAGAACCCGAGCTCTATGATATATAGGGTTTATATTCCAAAATTGTGCTCGAAGACCCCGGAAAGACAAAATCAAAAAAAAGGCGCACAGATAGTGTATTATTTCCCAATAAAGCTCTTAAAAGGTCAGGTTCTTTCTATTGCTCACTTGATCCGGGTTTTAACAATGGCACAACACAGTTTTAAGCTTACTTGAATCGTCAGCAGCCGGTCCTCCTTTGTGCACTCACCCTTTTGCACATTTTGGGTGTGAGAAATAAAATCCAAAGAAAGAAGAGGCAAATGAAACTTGTTCAAAAGACCTCCAAAGGAGTTTTTCAGCGCTTCTTTATATCTCTTAAATTAAGAGTTGCAAGGAAAGTTTCCCATTTGCAAATCTTTTAATATATAAAATCCATACACGATACATAAAAACTTATTCAAAGGAAAATTTTGGCCGCTCAACGCGTTTCGCACGATTCTCTCGCGCTTCATCAGGAGTATAATGCTGTTTAGAAACAAACCCTTTATATACAATCTAAAAACCCTTCCCCTTCTTACATTGCACCCTCCCCTTCCCCCTTACAAATCCCCGGGGTCCTATCACAGGTCCTTCCTGCCCCTGGGGTACATGATCTCTTCACTTTCTTGGTTAAAAACAAACATTGTTTCCATCAATAAACATTTAAACGTTTAAAAACATGTACCTTCTCTGCTCTGTGAGTGCCATAGGGAACATCCCGTTCACCGGACGGAACACAAACTTGGGCGGAAGTTTCACTACCCCCACATCACTTCCGCCCAAACTCCGAGGCCACAAGCCCAGATGCGCATGCTCCCCGCCCATACAGCGCTCCGTATTCTTCCTTTCATTTTAACTTTTTAAAAACATCTCGATTTTTAATAAATACTAAACCTCAAATGCTAAAACCTTGTAAAAATTTAAAACTTATTCATCTTGGGTTTTTTT